>JANHFX010029236.1:47010-108935 GCA_027560015.1 Chloroceryle amazona | reverse complement strand
GTGGAAATTGCTTGGGGCAAGCACTGATCCTTGCTGATGCTAAGCAAAAAAGACCTGGAAAGTCCTTGTTACTGGCTCGTAAAGATGTGGGCAAGGAAATGTCTTTTGGAGAGCATGTGTGACTTTGTGACATATGTCCCATGACATATGTGACAAAATAGAGCCTTTCCCTCTATTTTGCAAGCACCCTGTCTCCTGTTTCAATAGCATTAGTTCAACCATCACTCGCCCAAGGATCTTCCCTGGTTTCAACACTGGTCTTTGGGAGGGACTTTTTCACCTTCTGCCCACCAGAACACCTTCACTAGTTCTTTTCCATCAGTCCCCCTTTTTTCTGTTTTCTCTTTCTGGCTCATTTTTCTTCTTTCCCAGTCTTCCTGATTTTCAGCAAGTGCTGTCTGCCCTAAGAATCACAACCATGCTAAGCGCAGAAGATCTGTGCACAGAATCTCACATCTGAGATAAGCTCCAGCAACCAGGGGAGTCTGTGGAGAGACAGCAATAGATGGTTTTGTTATTGATCAGTATTTCTAATATAGGGATACCTCAGCCTCCCAGTCAAGATAGATATTTCTCTAAGGTAGATGCCGAGTCTTCACCTACCGAGAGATTTTCCCTGCCTTAAAACTTTTCTAGTCCAGTAGGCATGACATACTATCCACATTTTGTATTAAGCATGATTTGCTCCAACAGCAGCAAAGAACCATAAATTGAAACCAGTTCTTCTCAGGCTGTATCCACTGCCTTAACCACTTCAGCTTTCTGGCTCCTGCAGGCTATTTAGCAATTGGAACTCAGAAATAGTTCACAGTCTCTTTTTCAGAGTACCTGTAAATTGGGTCTTACTGAAGCTGAAAGGGTTGTTTCATTCTAGTGATGTTTGTAACTTGGCTGTGTTTTATCATGTTTGAATTCAAGCTGATATACCAGTACAGCTTTTCTGTGCTAGGCAAAAATGCCCTTTTCCTTCAGTGCTAAAATCAGGTCCAGAAGTACGTGCAGTCCTCTTCAACCTTCCTGCACCAAGGAATTCCAACACATTTTGCTCAGCTCCTTTTCATACCTCCATCAGAAAAGTTAGTGCATCATCCTTTAGGATGGCCGACAGGTATTTTCAAGCATGTCACTATTCCATACAAAGCTTTGTACTAGAGCTTCTTAGTAGTCAGGAAAGGTGCTACTTGGACTTTCAGATGCCTGTCATATGCATATCAAAGTGATACAAATTGTATCGCTGTATATTGCAATTATGCTTAATGTCATCCTTCTACCCAACACATTTCACTCTGGCCAATTACCAAGTGAAGAGCAGCACGTTTTCCCCGGCCAAGCGTTGTTAGAGCTGGGCTGGAAATTCAAACTCATGTCATTTGTTCCTACGCCTCGCACGAGTTTGATTCAAGTTCTCCGTAGATCGTTCTACCTTTCCCAGATCAAGGCCGTGTGTTATATTTGTGGTTGCCATTTGATTGGCAGCAAGGATACTATAGGGTGCTAAACAATCTGAAAAAGTAGGTCATCTAAATTTGCAGTGTGGTTTGCTGAATACCTCTGGAGAGTTACATATAGCACATCGTATGGATTTCTTCTCAGCATCCTTTGCCCAGGTTGTGCTTTAGAATGATTTGGTGGATGGGAATGTTCTTCTAGCTAAACACCCTTGATGTTTTCTATAGGACTATGCTGATGCCAGAGCTAGCTCCTTGAAACTTGAACGTGAGCTGGGAAGGGAGAATAAGTGGAAGAAAGTCATTGGGGCTCAGGAAAACAATAAAGATCATGGAAACACATACCAAGAAAGTACAGAAAAATAAGTGATTTCAGGCTTAATCTATGCAACTTTTGTTAAGTAGGCTTAAATGAAAGCCAGAAGTAACTCTCATCTTCACCTCTGAACAATCCTATGCTCCTTGCAGCACATAGGTGGGGCCAAACGAAGCCCCAGCCTAACACCACTGATGTAACTCCGTATTATCAGGTTAGATAGCAGCAACACGGTGCCAAAATCTACAGCCCGTGTTGCTGAGAGCCCCTAGTTTAGGCACCATAATGGTCTCTTTTGACCTGTGAACCTTTGAAATGATCATTCTACATTTTTAAAGAAGACTTTTAAGCATCTCAGGGTCATTGCATTGGGTTACAGTGGGAGCTGTAAAATGACCAGTAACAAACCAAACACATTTCTTTTCTCTTTTCTGAAGCATGCTTCCCTCTCATTACAGCGAGATCCCTTATTGCCCAGCATTGTACTGACTCTGTCTGCTCTATTGTATTGTGATAACACTCCTTTGCCCATTGTATTAGGTTAGTACCTCCTTGGCTATAATAAGTATGAAAAAAAATTCAAGGTTTAACTTGTCGAATGGAACTTTTCAGTGACTTATTAAAAGAACCCCTGCGGTATTACAAAATGCACGTTTTCTGTCTTCTAACTAAAAGATCCCTTTAGAAACCTTCATTTCTTTTTATTTTTTTTAATGTGTGTAAAGACAATTTCTTCCAGTGAAACTCTTTGATTCTTCCCTGAATGAAATAAAGTGTTTTAAAACTTTTTGAGGTGCCCCAAAGGCTCACTTCTGTACTATGGTACGTGAAAGACGATGAAGCTTTCCCATAATCATCACTTAGCAGCTTTGCAGTGGGGTCCTGGATGCGGTTGCTCATTACATACCACACACTTACACTGAAAAACAAAACAAACCCCAAACTTTTATTTGTTTATTTGTACAAGTGGAGCTTATAAGTCAGCATTCTTTTTTCTCCCCTTACATCTCTGCTCAGAGCACCTTCCTCCCACCACAGCACCTGAATTACTGCCAGTGTAAGTTGCTGCAAGTGCAGCAGATCCTTGGAGTGTCTTCTTAAATATTTGCCTTTTCTCTCTCTTTTTATCTCTCCTTTGTGCTGCAGTGCTGAGGGGAATCTGGACTCTTCCCCCTTTTAGCATTCCTATGGCAGCCATAAACATACATCGTCAGCAGCACAGCAGAGACACAAGGAAGATGACCAGAGTGTTTATACAAATAACGCTGCTTTGGTCTTTTGAGGACCTTTGGTTGGGTTTTTCATGGGTTTGGTTTGTTGGGGGTTTCTTTTGCTATTTGTTGATTAGCAACGCGTGTGGTAAACACCAGTTTTGTGAGTGGCTTGGGAAGACGATGCCCCCACATCTCTGTGTGAGTGCACAAAGGGGGAAGGGAAGGGGCAAGGGCAGTGTCTGACTTGCTGTCGCAGCATCATCACCAGGGCACTGCAGGAGGAGGTGGTGGCACCTGAAGGATGGTTTAAATAGAGCTCCCCTTTTATTCTCTGGGCAGCTGAGAGTACTCCTCACCCCTTGTAATCAGCACGAAGTCTCTGTGAAGTGATGTAAATTAGTGAGAGGTTTGGAGCACAGGCTGCTTATGAGATCAAGGGACCATCTGAGGGGGAAGGGGTGTTGTGGCACTGTGCTTCTCATTTGGCCTCAAGTTTGGGACAGAATCACTGTGTCTATAGTACCACAAAGCAAGAGGTAGGTTGAAAATGGTGAGAGATTAATAACTTTTTTCTAGATAAGAAAGAAAGGCCAGCTGGGAAAAGCAGAATATATGAAATTCAAGGGTCTTCCTGAAGTGCAAGACTAAGAAAGGAAAAAGACCTGAAGCTCTCTTATATTGTTTTGAAGGATCCAGGGAGGGATCAAAGAGGGGAAAAAAAAAAAAAAAAGTTTATTTTTGGTTCCTTTTTTTTCTGCATTCTACACTTGCTCCTGGCTTCAGAGAAGAGACTGAAGTAGACACCTTTTTTCCAGCCTTCTTTCTCATCTGAAGAATTATAAATGGGAATCAAAATGGAAAAGAATAATCTTATATATATATTGGAGTGGGTTTTTTTGTGTGTGTAGCTTCAAATTACTCTCATTTGTTTCCAGACTAGTTTTTGGCATGCATTTAAATTGTTTAAAACCCTTCTCTATCTTCTTTTGTTTATAAGGGCAAATCCAAACAATTTTTCCCCAAGACAGAGAGCCAAAAGTAAACTGCTTAATGCTGAGGTAATAAAATGGACAAAATATCACCTGTGTGTTTCAGTTTAAATCCCTTTTTCCCTCATGTTATTTCAATCTGCCTATTGAGGAGACCTAAGAGTCTCTCTGTAAAAACAATAGCTTTCCAATTAAGTATCATTAGTGGGACAAAACCACATGGTTTGGGTCGAAGCTCTTATAAGGCTCCAGAGTAAAATGAGTGACAGGGAGGGCAAAGTGCTATGACAAGAAATCGAACGGCTCCCTCCCTGGGAAGTCCAGTGTCTCTTTCCTCTCTCCAGATCAATCTGAAGCTTTTGGCAGCTTCTCGTGAGCCTCGTGCTCTTTAGCAAAGCACACTCCCCTTATCCCTCAGGGTTGGGGGAATATGCTCATGAAAAACCTGGTTGCTTCTCTGAACCTGCCCTTTCAGACAGTTGCCAGAAGTCTTCTCCTCACTCTTTGTACCACTTCCCACTGCAGGCAGCTCAAACCCGCTTGAGTAAGAAGCACACTGACTCATTTTGCCTTTGGTCGTGGTTCTTGACACCTTATTTCTCACAGCTGGAGGACCATGGGCACAGACCAGGTCCACTTTGATCTGTCTCACCCTTCCTACGAGGAAGAAGCTGTTTACCCATTAAATGGCAACAGTCCCCCCCTTTGCTGTAACTTCCAGATGGAAAGGTGGACTGCTTCAAGCCCATCACCAAACTGCTCCTTGGAGTCAGAGAAAGGTCTCTAGAAAGATCTTTTATGGTCTTAATTTCAGTATGGGTTGAACCTGCTGCTTCAGTAATTATCTTCATCAGTGCTAAGGTTGGCTGACTCAGGTGTGATTCTATGCGTGGTGTAGCCAGTTCTATAATTTTAGAGCCTGTTAATCACTAACTTAGAAATCTGTGGTAGTTCTATTTTGTGAATGCTTTGTGAGGCTTGAGCTGATAGCCTATTTGATTGGTTTTCTTTCTTTTCTCGTTTCCCAGGTGACTGGCCTGGCTTTTCAAACTGTACTGTGAGATTGGTTTCTTTTCCATGCTTCACTTAAGACAGAGCATTTCTTCAGACACTGGCTAACTCTTGGTACAGACACTGTTGTCACTCCCTTTTACCTTTTCCTATACATTTCCCGACATGTTGGAGGAGTGGAAATTTTACAGATGGAGCTGCTGAAGGTGTTTCACGTAGACCTTTTTTTTTTTATCTTTTACAGCTGTATGTCTCACATTTTAATTTCCCTTTGTTGTTACCAGCAGTTACTGTTATGCCTGGAAGACCAGCCGTTCCCACACTCCTCCAGAGCTTCTAGCAACATTTCTTTGTTGGTGAGGAGAATTGAAAAGGTTATAGGGCTGACACCTTCCAGAAAGACACTGAATTATTTAGTATCAGCACTTCTACCTAAAATGGTAGCACCTTTTGACTCCAAGTTCAACAACAGCACTGCCATCATCTAGTAGAATAACAGCTCAGCGTGCTGCTGCTACACAAAGCCAAGATCCTGTCTGGAGAGCCTAAACATGGATAGATTTCAAAAAATCTTTAATGCATATGAGTAATAGTTACCCTGGGAAAGAGATTTGAGCCTTATGAACACAAAAGTCTCTTGCATGAAGAGTCTTGCCTATGTTAATAGTGAGTTCTGCTGTAACTCGGGGTGAGGTGACCTTTGTAGGCACCTGAGCTGATGCCCGTGGTGTCCAGACCAAGAATGCAAGTGGTATAGAATGTTTGTATAACTAGTTAGGAGTTAAAATAAATATAAAATCTAAATGCATGTATTTATTACACCTCATAGGGTTATATCCTGCAATTATTTATAAGTGCAAAAGTAGGGAATGGAGTGGTAAAGTCAACCTTCACTTCAGAAAACTCCCAGAGGTATGAATCCAAATAGTTTTATTCGCTATAGAGAAGGTCTTGATTCAGTGTTTAAATGAAGAGGATGCCAAATTTCCATTTGCTTTTACTTCTTCCACCTTCATTTTAAATCTTAGAATGTCCAGATGTTCTGGGAAAATGCATAGGAACATTTCAATTACGTACGAGGTAATTCTTACGTTTCTTTGTGTTTTGCAGTATAAATATCAGTTACAGGGTTCGTGTACTAGTGATCAGTGCAAAGGACTTTAACTGCTTTTAGAAAGCCTCTAGAAAAACAAGAAGGAAGCATCAACCAACATCTTCCTCCATGAAACTTTTAAAAATATTGGGTTAGATACACAGATGGGGTAAACTGCCCCAACTCCATGGAATTTGACTGAGCTACATCAGTTTATCCCAGACGAAATTCAGTGAATGAGTCACAACTAAAATGTCAGAGGAGAAAGGAAGGAGAATCTCCCTGACTTCATTCCATTACCTTCCCTGAAGAATTAAAAAAAAAAAAATGGGCAATTATGTCCAATTTTGGCTTTAAGACCAACATTGTATTGTTCTCAGTACAGGAATTCCTTGGAAATCACATTCCAAACTTGCTTTCCCCATCACTAGCCTTTGAATACCATGAAAATAACAGTCTTCCTAGTGTTTTCTCCAGAGATGAGCAAAAGGAAATGAATGTAGGTATTAACACAAAAAAAGAATAAATAAATGAACAGTTAAGAAACTGGAGGGTTTCTGAAATAAAGGCTTAAGGAACTTTTTCAGGAGATACCTGTGAGAGAGCAGATTTTCAATCCCTATTCATATTGAGAACTATTTTATTCCTTGAGTGTTTGCACTGAAGTTACAGTGAGCAAATTAGTGTCAGGATATACTGGATGTAGTTCCAGTTAAACTCCAGGAACAGACACCTCTAACTTCTGTGCAGGGTAGAGAGTGTAGCGAGCCAGCACCTGCCTTTATCTTTTCCCTGTACTCATACTAAAAAGCCTTGAAAATAGAATTTGAAGATGTTAAACATTAAGGCTGCACACACCATGCTGGCAAACAACATTTGTCGTGTTCCTTACGTGTTAAATTCTTCCTGTGGCAAAAGACAGTCTTGATCATATGACACTTTAGGATTGTTCCCAGTTAAATGGGTAAGAAATTTTGCTGCCCTGAATCTGCATCCGGATTCCACATCTCCTGGATATATGAATTTGTTCAGACATCATTCTTTATATTAGCAGGGATGGGGAATTAATTCTTCATAGTCTTAGCCAAAGGTGTGTTCAAGAGATAGCTTGTGTTAGAGATAGCTTGTGTTAGAGAGAGCTTGTCCTCTGATGTTCCTGGGTGACATGGAATCATAGCAGTGCAGTCCTTGATAAGCAGATATGAACATCAGTGTTCCATTTCATATTTTAAACTGCAATTGTCTTCTAGAGAAAATGGGATTATGATTAATACGTGGTGTAGTGGGTATAATCATGTAGCAACTTTCTCTCGAAGGGATGAGACATATGGACATATGGTGATGGATTTATTACTGAACTAACTTTCACAGGAACTTAAAAACAAAATTGTGTTCTGATTTTTACATGATTAGACTTTTTCATCTTTAGGAGTCATAGTCATTGATTAAATACTGGGAGGTGATTCTCTTTTTTTTTTCTTTTTTTTTCTTTTTTTTTGAGGGTAAAGTCAATGCCTGTTGTTTGAACTGGCAGAGTATTATCTGCTGCTTCTTTAGGAATAATACACTGCTTATCTTATCTGGCCCATGACCTAATGTCACAGTGACCCAGAGCTGGGAAGCTTAGGTATCACACATCTCATATATTCTGTAACAGGAGTAAATTCTTACTGAGCTTCCTCCTGATACCCTAAACTTATCTGATACTCTGATACTAGAAAGGGATGATCCAGATCCATCAAGTTCTTGCAGTGGTTCTGTGGTATAAGGGAATAAGTCACCAAGCTGAAGGTGTATGAAACAGAAAAGTATACCTGAGTATATAGGTTTCTGGGCAAAAAAGTCAGTGTTTTCCCCTTCATTTGTGAAGAATCTTGCACATTTGAGGTGGAACCACAAAAATAAGCAGCCCGATTCCTTTGGAGAGTCTGAAATTTGGCAACCCTAATACACTTTGCCTGATGGGAAGAAAAAGAAAGAGTTGAGAATTTCCATCTTTCTAAGAGTTTTCCACCTTGTTCCTCTGAGAATAGAAAAGTCTCTTCACCCAGGATTAGAGGGTCATGGGTCTTTTTTATGAAGTGACAACTTTTTTATGTGCTCACAGCACCTCCTGCAAAAGGGTTGTTGGTGCTGAGTCTGCCAAACCAGGTACATTCCTTCTCCTTGCTGTCCATCCTCAGACACGTGGTATGGCCTGGGATCTCCTCACATCCCTGTGACAGTGCCCACATTTCATACACTCAGAGTACATTGGAATAAACATTACACAAGTATTTTTTCCCTCTGGATAAATAACTAGCACTGATAGTTGTAACCAAGCAGTACCTCAGCATAGAGGAGAACACTTAGTGTAGCACACAACTCCCCACTGTCCTATATGTGCAGTCACCATTTCATCCCCAAATCACTGAGGTGGAGACATGAAAAGGCTAAATTTCAGGGCTACCTGATTTGTCATCAGTACCAATGCCACAGCAGCTAATCACTCTGTGACCATGAAGTCTAAGTTAGGGTTAAGATAAACTTGGAGGAGTTATCTTCTAGTGCAATAGAATTACATAGCAAACACCAGTCCTCAAATATGACATGACTCAAATCTCAGATGGCAAGCTGTCTAACATTTAACCCTACTGAATGACTTGGGAAATGATATATACTGAAAATCTTGAAGCCACTTAATCAGAATTCTGGCTGATGAGGCAATGATGATAGTGATGACAGTGGTTTGTTCGGCTTCAGAATGTGTTTTCTGTGCTTGAATGAAAATAAAGCACCTTGAGCATCTTAGTAAAGCTGAGTTGTATGAAAACAATCTGGTTTGAGATTGAGAATGTCAGAGTTGGATTCCACACTCTTCTTTTTCATAAGTTCCTTTTTTTCTCTGGAAAAGACAGGCATCAGGATCAGTCCCACCGACTACTTCATTGAAATGCACTCGGACGTGGCTTTGATTTACCAGCAGATATTCATGAAAGATAGCTGGATCAAACCAAAATTCTACAGCTATATGATAAAGCTGGACCAACCACATCTTTCAAACCATGCGTTTGAAAGACAAGATATAAATAACATTTCTACTTCTTTCATTTGTGTCTAATTCCCACAGTTATCACTCCGCTGGTGCTGTGCCAGCATCAAACTGGGATAACAGCAGGGAATTGGGCCTGTTGGTTTCTTTCTAGTAAAAGGAGTGGAAGTAAAGGAAACAAACAAAACCACATCAAACAAACAAACAAAATCACCTTTTAAAGCAAACTAATGTAATAAAATCCCTTGGTAAATATCCTACAATTGGCATATGGCAATTTAGCCCAAGACAGAACGCATTCTTATTCATTAGACAATGTCCAGAGTCTCTGGACAGAGAATCAAACACTATTTTGGAGGCTATGCTACAATAGCAAATGTTGAATGTTTTTAGGAAATAAAATAAATAAATTCAAGGCGTGAATGTTAAGTATGAAAAAGGTGTGAAATTTTTTTCCTGATTTTTTAAAGTAAGTTTTCTCCGTCTTTAGAAATGAGGAAAACTGAAGGCTAAAAATCATGCAGCATAGTCAACTGATTACATCTCTTTTAACCTGCTACAGTTGCTTGGGAGTTGTTTTGTTAATCCCTGATTTGTCATTAGACTATATATTAGCAGGATGGAAATTGCATCACTGCACCATAATTCAGCAGTGTGAATGCAGAACAAGGAGAGTGCAGAGCTATTGGTGGCAGAACAAGAGGAGATAATAAGACTCTGTTACTCAAGCAGAATGTGTTATGTAAAGACAATTGCAGTGTAGAAGCAATAGTTCTAATCAGGTTAATTAGGCTGTATTCATGTTTCATTTATGGTGCAAGTGCCCTGTAAATTCAAAGCAGTCTACCTCATTTTACTGCTCTCCTTATACAACCACTGTGATCTCTCTAATACTCAACACCATATATTTTCTTCCCTTAAAAATAAATAAATAAATCAATAAATCCCAGGATCTTTCTTTTTGCTTTTTAGAAATTCCTTTTCTTCACTCAAAATAAAGATACAGGTTGTGTGTGAAGCCCATGCCCATATTAAAGCTCCTTCCTCTGCAACCAAATTTGGCCCTGGAAAGCTGTTTGTGGAGGGCCTGTTTGATTGGTTTTTATTTTTCATTTATTTTCTTGCTCACTAACATGACCTGTTGAATGTTTAAGAAAAAAATGCCATGGCTTTTAAGGGTGTGGCTTGCACCTTTCTTCCTTTTATCCCTTTCCTTAGAGAGATGGAGGGGCTGTTTAATCCCTCTGAGCTAGCTGGAGGGACAGGTCTGCTTTGTGGGGAAAGATGCTCTGACAATCAGACTCTAGCTGTCTCCTCTCCACTTCCTGAATTTATTAGGTTGTGCTTTTAAAGTAATAACGGGTGCAGCAATCCTGAGATCCCTTTCTCCTCACCCTCTAGAAAACAAGCTTGGGTAGAGAGGAGCTATTAACAAGAGAGGACACGCTGCGGATGGAGAGAACATGGCAGCAGCCTGCACAGCCTTAATTCTTTTAGCTGTCTAGCAGTTGGGTGCCTACGTACTGCTTGTGAGTTTAGACTCAGTGTTCCCCATTCAAAAAAAGAAATGCAGTATTTTCAGTACCCAGCTAGAACAAATCTATTCACGTTACACCTTAATTATAAAGCCTATTATTAAACTTGAAGAATGTTACAGCTCCATTTTATTACGGGTATGTCCTTTGGACATTATTTCAATACTTTGTTAATAACAATGCTTAAATTAATAGTTTCACTTATACAGTTCTGTATAGGATATATTTGTTTTCTTCGACATGCTGTCCTGTGGAAGCGTGGCTCCTTGACAGCACAACCTTACTGCAGAGTTCAAGCTGTGCCACAAAAGCAGGAGGGTTTTGCCAGTACTACACTGCTGCTCTGCATTTACTTCCACTCTGGCTGCAAAAAATGTGACCGTAAGGCATTTCTAGCTGGACAAGGTGTGCTACTGGGGCCCACAAATGTGGGGCATCTTGCTGTATCATGAACTGTAGGTCCTGTCTGACCAGCCTGATCTTCTACGATCAGGTGAAGTGGAGGGGGGAAAAGCCGTGGGTGTTGTCCACCCAGATTTTAGTAAAACAGTTGACGCAGTCCCTGCAGCATTCTGCTGGAGAGGCTGGTGGCTCATGGCTTAGAGGGGATTGGAGAACATCTCTTATGAGGAGAGGCTGAGGGAGCTGGTATTGTTTAGCCTGAAGAAGAGGAGGCTGAGAGGAGACCTAACTGAAAGGAGGCTGTAGTGAGATTGGTGCTGGCCTCTTCTCCATAGTAACTAACAACAGGACGAGGAAATGGCCACAGGTTGTGTCAGGGGAAGTTCAGATTAGATATAAGGAAAAACTTCTTTAGTGCAGTAAAGAGCAGTTAAGCACTGGAACAGGCTGTGCAGGGAAGTTTTGGAGTCACCACCCCTGGAGGTGTTCAGAAACTGGGTGAATGAGGTGCTTCAGGACACGGTCCAGTGGTCATGGAGGTATCTGGGAGAAGGTTGGACTTGATGATCTTGGAGGTCTTTTCCAACCTTAACAATTCCATGATTCTATCACACACAAGTTAGCACCCCAGAAGAAAACATCAGGGGAAATCCACATGCACTTAATTTTTTGCCATCTGAATCCACACTGAACCAACAGCCCAATCGTTTATCTCTTGGAACGGTTCATACGTCTGTCATATTTAAAAAAGTATTGACTAGACACATATTTCATTTCAAGGAAGGTCTGATTACTCATTCAATTCCATAACTTCCCATATCTTAACATTCAGTAGTGAAGGTGCCCAAACAAGACAGCCCTCATTTGACTTTCTGGCATGGCTGCATCTCCACCTCCAGCTCGGGTACATTGGCAGCACAGTAATAAACTTCATTATTCCTTAGTCAGGTGGCATCACTCCAAGTAAATGAAGTAATTGTGTCAAGGGAGGGTGTGCTGGGGTCTGCAGTACATATATTCTTAGGCCTGATGGTGGAGGTGGTCAGGACCCATGCTCAGGTTTCACCCTTCTCCTCCCTCGTGAGCAGCAACAGCTGAGAAAACCTTCTTCTCCTGGAGGATGGAGTCTAGCAGCCTGACTACGTGCAGTACTTGCAAGTATGTTGTACTTTTCACCGCCTCGAGGAAATACCAGATACACATTCCTGAGCTCTCTTTCCTGACCCCTTAATAACCCTTGCACCCAGGTGGGTTTTTATGTTCTATTTCATTTACCACTTGTGCTTAGAGACAAAAGACAAGCTGAAATTCAAAGTAGATGTTAAACACTTTAAAAAAATAATGTATAACTTGAGATTAAGAAGCAAACTCCCTCCTCAGTTGGTTTTGCTAAGGACTGGTCTAAATGTTCTTACAAGTGGGAAATCCTGGATATACTTTCCCAAGAGTGGCAGCAGCCAGAGCCCTGTGAGAAGCCTCTGAGAAGGACCCGAAGCTCCTGACTCACTGGGATCCTTCTGGAAACATAACTCCATTTTTTAGATCCTTCTTATAAACACCAAAACAAATTTCCCTCCTGTTTTCATAGTATAAACCTTGACCATTAGCCAGAAGATAAGTGACTTGACAAAATTTGTCTTCCTACGTGTGGGGAATAAGATATGTTTGCGAAGACAGCCGTGGTAGACGCCATGGAAAGACAGGTTTTTGGTGCATTTCTGTGAGCTCTAAAGTATCTAAATCTCAGAAATCAATCACAAGGGACAGATCAAGGTGTGTCTCCAAAGCTGTGACCCATTAGCAAGTGCAACTTCTCAAGAGATTGAAGGCATGATTGGAGAAAAGCTCAATTATTTCAGTTACAATTGAGGAAGTATTTTTATTGAATTTTAATTTTTAATTATTGCTTTACTATATAGTATGGAGGAATGGGGAAAAAATAGCAAGCAAGGTATTTTGAAAATGAAGTCTCAGTTTCACACAGAAAGTAAAGAAGTGGCAAATCATGAGCTGATTTGAAGTTGTCAGCATTTGTGACCTCAGAAATGTTTATTTTTTGATTGATCAATACGCATTCTAAAATACGCTTGTTTGTCAGACTAACATGCCAAAAGAAGCATGTGATGGCACAAGCCTTTATAAAGAGAACCCAGCATGTTCACCTTTACTTTATCCCCATCATGAGGGGCTTGATTTTAGCCCTGGTTTTAACCCTAGCAGGTAAGTAACTTGTCCACTTTGATGAATTTAAAATACCAGATTCAGGAAAAGGTTTCAGCATTTAAATTTAGTTCACTTACAAACAGGAACGTTAACATTTTATGGAAAAAAATTATTTCGTGACAATTTCTTTTTGTTGTTTAGCAAAAAAAAATATGGTTTTGGCTATGTGCTGAAGTAGAAGTAAAGTTAATTAGAAAGAATTATGCCATATGTACAAGATGAGATATAGCCTTTCATACTAAAATACATTAACATTTGGGCTTGGTTGGCTTTTTTTTTTTTCACTTTGTCATTTCATTACTCTTTTTTTTTCCTTCTCTTTCAGGGAGCCAGCATCTTAATTACCGTAAGTAATTTTCCTATCAGCTAATATAATTATAATGAGTGAAATTCAAAATAGAATCTGAAAAGTATATCAATGTTTAATATAATTTTACAACAGCTAATTTTGTTCAGGTGCAATACAAAAATGAACAGATTCATCTTTTCTGTTCCATACATTCTCATACAGGTACCATAATATGTTCTGTATAGTCTCTATAATGTTTTATGGGAACCATTTCTTTGCAGAACCCGATTTCAGTGAGAACAAGGTTTATACGTTTAATTATGAAAGCGTACTTCTCAGTGGACTTCCAGAGAAAGGACTTGCAAGAGCTGGAATAAGAATAAAAAGTAAAGTGGAAATTAGTGGTATTGGGCCAAAACTTTGTCTTATTAGGGTAAGAAAACCTATTCCATCTGAAAGGTAAAATTCTCTTCATACTCAACTTTTTTTTCTTTTTTTTTTTCCAAGTTTTTGGGGAGTCATTAAGTTTCATCACGTGTTGTGCTTACTCGGGGAGAATGTAACTGACACTGTTAGTTTTTTATGCAGTGCCCTAGATTCTATTTGCACTTTGCCAGGTAATTCTCAGCTCAAGCCAACCTTGGGCTTGAAGGATTTCTTCTGCTTTGTGGTCAGGGAGACAATGAAACGTAATTTGAAATGCACAATAATTTATTACAGGATCAATCCAATTGTTCCAAACAGTGCAACCTAGGATTATTTAATCAACTGATTTCGTAACCACCAAATGAAAGGCAATAAAACATGCTACAGTAGCTGGATGTGATTCAATATTTAGCATAATTAATGTCATCTGGGGGGCTTCTTTTTCTGCAGGGTCTCAAATGACATTCTTTGTCATCCTCAGTTGTATATTTTTTTACTGCACGCTGAGTAATTACAAAGAGTTTTGATTATGTGAAAAACAGTTTTGCCTTTAACAGAAGCCTGGGTGTGCTTCTAATGAATGTATTGAAATGCACCCGTCAGTTGCTCTACTCAAACTCCACTCAGTCTTCGGTGTATTTGGAAGAAACAATGATCTTTTTTAAAGCTTTTATTTGGCACATTGAAAACTTCAGATTAGAAAGACTGGCGACTGTCTGACAAATGCTTGTAAATGCTGTAGCCTTCCAGCCTGAATTAGCCTTCTGTTACTCGGTGGTTTTGTAAGTTGGAATTTATAGCAGATCTAGATGGGAAATATTACTTTTCCATGACCTTTGCAAACGGATGGATTTTTATTTTTGAAATAAACCAAGGGAATAAGAGCCACACGTCTGCACTGGTGAGTAGAAGACTTCCCTGGTAGAGAGGAGGCAGGAGCGGTCTTGTCCTCACCCCAAATCCTCTCCCATTCATAGACTCATACGATTCTATGATTCCCGTTGAAATTGATGGTTCCTCCTGAAACAGCTCGTGGTGTGCCAGGGTGGGTGGCTCTTCACCAAAAACTGACTCCTGGTCCTTAAGACCTTCCAGCACCATTTCACCTGCCCTAATGCATTTGGAAAAAAGTTTCCATTTCAAAAAAAACCAACCCAAACCACAAAAAAAAAACAACCCAGAAATAATTTCAGGCATGAAAAAGAAGAAGAAGAAACAAACCACAACATGAGATTTTTGGGCAAGTTCGAAGCTAAAGGTAACGATACATTTATTCCCTGCTCTGGGAGAAGTTTATTTTGCTGCTGTTATATTTAAATTAGATGGTTCGAAGGGATGGTTCAGGGAATTAATCTTTCATCTGTAGCCTACTAGTTCTCATTCAGCCCCAGCAAAAAGCCGTGTTCCCTGGGCAGTTTCCAGCTGGCAGTTTTTGAATCGCAGCCCCACGAGTAAGAACTGCCAGCTGTGCTCAAAACCCAGCAGACAGCCCAAGTCCTGACTGGGCCCCCAGGGCTGGAAAAACTACCTCTCCCTGACCCTGCAGAGCAGCCCCAAACCTGCCCGCGTGCAATATGCCAGAAGCATGTCCAAGAGGCAGCACGAGGGATTTGCTCTGTAACAGCCTCCTCTGTAAGCTTCAGTTACTGGGGCTGGCAGTGATCTCCACCAACAATAACACAAATAAATATGAAAGCGCAGTCTCCGGCGGGTTGCCGTACGAGGATTTAGTTTGTGTGGCTTTTGGAGGGATTAATCCGCGTCCTGCATCACATCACCAGCCTGAGGTGTCAGAGAAAAGTCTCTTTAAATTGTCAAAATATATAGAAGGGAAGCGTCCTCTGAGAAACTGAGCTAAACACGCCGCATTCCCATGGGGTAGAAATGATTCCAGTTATTCAGAGTTTAGCACAACTTTCTACTTGCCTGGACGTGCCCCAGGTTGGGGCTGGTGCGTGAAGTGCAGAGTGTGGTTGGGGCCAGCGCCTGAGCCTTCGGCTCCGCAGCAAAACACGGAGGGAGGATAAATTTCTATTTTTTTTTTATTTTTTTTGTAATCTGCTCTCCACTGCTGAAACTAATTCTGCCTATCTGGCTGCCCCAGCAGCCGTGTTGTTATTAGTTTGTGACTGCTGTCTGCGCGCGGTGACCCCGGTGAGGGAGGCGGCAGAGTTCACGCCAGGAGTTAATGATGCTTTCTGGAACATTAACTTTCTCCTGCAATTTCCTGCAGATCTTCCATGCTACTTTTGGGTAGCAACCTGTTTCATGCAGCTCTTCTCTGGCTCATTTATTCATACAAGTCAACCTTTGGCAACACGGATTATCTGTGAAACAGAAGAGAGTCCAGTGACTGAGGAAATGTGACAGTCATTTCAAGTACTCTCTTTTAGCTATGGAAATACTTCTATCAATACTAGCGATGTTAAATGACAACCTTTAAGTTTTCCCTTTGAAGAGGCTTTGCCCTCTTTAAAAGTGTCTTTTTGACGTGCTTAAAGCTCCAGATGCTTATGTGCATTGAAGAAGGTTGACTGAAAAAATTGAAGAGGAATTCTATCCCCGCTTTATTCTAGATTCATTCAATCGAAGCAGCAGAATACAACGGTGTCTGGCCTACAACCTCATTCTCTCGATCACTCAAGCTGACCCAGGTTCTAACTGGGCAGCTTAGTACTCCCATCAAGTTTGAGTACAGCAATGGCCACGTTGGAAACCTTATGGCCCCCGATTCGGTCTCAGACGATGCTCTCAACATCTACAGAGGGGTTCTGAATGTGCTGGAGCTAAATATAAAGAAGATGCAGCATTCATACAGCTTACAGGAGGTGAGCTTTTGGGTTTGGCTGTTGTGGTCACTTGGTAAATAAATAAGCTCTCTCTTCCTATTCTTCTACTGCATTTTCTGAATTCATCCTTGACGTAAACTTCCCCAACCAGAAACACCTAATCGGGGGAAATCAGGATTAGGTTGTTCACGTGGTGAAGCTGTAGCTGCAGAGGACAACAGAATAGCAGATTTTTAATTGAAGTTTATCAGCGTATTTCAGAAAATGCATTTGCAGCATCAGACCCTTAGAAAATGTGCCTTGTGATTCTAGAGAAAGTAACCTCCTCTGAAAGGTGAAGCCTACAGAACATTTGAATACTGTATTAAACCAAACTTGAATGTCCAGCACAAGATTAAAGCTAAATTAACACTAATTTCCCTTTTTATTTTAACAATGATCTATACTTTAACCTCTTCTAGCTCCTCTTTTAGGAGGAAACCAGTATATATTCCATGACATTACTTGAACAGCTTTGACAGCTGCAGCTGATGCTCTGTTGGAGCTTCCACTGTTTTTCAGGTTTTAATATCTTAGTCGAGGCAAATCATCTGATATTACTATTCACCACAGAAACTGCAATGTGTTTAGTTTTGCTGAAACCATATTTACATTGATTAGACTACATTCAATTCAGAGATCAGCAAACGCTTTGAAATTATTATACTTTAATGTTATTTTTATTGAAAATGCAGACCAGAGTAACTTTAATTTAAAAAAGTTTATTTTTTTTTATTGTTTTTAATGTGAGTAGAGTTGTTTCTGAGAAGTGCATGGTTTAATATCTTCATGCTGCTTGTTGCACATAAGAACCCAGGGGGTGGTGGTGCACATTCTGCAGTGCTGTTTTCTCAAATCTAGTTTTACATTTTCATTCTTTCTAATTCACTTAGCAGGATGTCCTACTCTCGCTGCTGAGCAGTGTATGTGACTTCACCTCCTGGAATCCTTTCCAAGTTTTCCTTGTTTTTCTCAGACAGCAACTGATTAATGAGCATTGGCATCCTTGCTGATGATCTCAAGTCACCCTGTAAAGAAAGACAAGCGTTAGTAGTCCCAAAAATCTGAGCTGTGGAGAGATTTAAAGGGCTAACCAGGGCAAGTCTACATCCCATCTGGCAGGGTGCAGGGGAAGGATATCTGAGCTAGCCACAAACTGCAGACAGCGATAAAGTCCAGCTAGGCAGAAGGCTACTTCATCCCACTGAGCCCAGTGGGCTGGACATGGTCACTTAAAGTCTAGATGTGTCTGCTACACCCCGGAGTCTGCAGATGAGCTGTATTTCCAGAGTATGAGACAGCTTGGACAATTCTTATCTCTAGTTCTTACCGAAGGCACGGTGTCTTTAGGAATGCTGTTAAGCTAAAGATGAAGTGGGTATGTCTTGCCTCCTAACCACCACGTGACCGTTTTGCTGTTCTGACATTGCCCAGAGCTGCTCTCTGGAGTGGCTGTGCTATCAATAACAATAAAAAAAAAATCATGAAAATAACCCTTCCTCCTAAAATGCAATCAAATATTTTCCTCTCCAAAAAATCTCCTCACCGGCTGAGGAGATTTAAGAGCTGTTATAAATAAATACGCTTGAAATATTATTGAGGATCTGAACTAGAACTGCTAACTGAAGAAAACTCACAATCAAAACTCCTCTATCCTCAAATTCTTTTTAATTATTGCTGTTCATATTGTGACAGATCATCTGATATTACAAGGACTGTTCCACAGGCATTTATAAGCTGTCAATAAAAGCAAATTTTAAGGGAAGAATGTCATCTCCAACCTTAAAATGCTTCGCTGTTGAGATTTTATTCTGACTGATCAAATTATTTTGGCACTCTTTATTAATATTCCTCAAATTGTATTTTATAATCGACAGCTCTAACTGGAAATTGTTACTCACCTCTTCTGAGGCCCCAAATCTTGTCTCTGTGAAACTCTGGAGAATTTTAGTTTTCTAAGTGAAACTCTGGCTTACTGGAAACCTGTACGTGTAAAAAGGAGATGAAAGTAACCACCATCTCCATTTTGCTTCTGGAAAGTACCATGAATAAAAAAGCATTCACTTCCATCTGCAGTTTTGAAAACACAGAATGAAACAGGGAAGTCCAGGTGGGGAACTGATGGGGGTTTGCATAAGAATGAGCTTCTCTGACCACATTCTCCTTTTTGCCAGGCTGGAATCGGAGGTATTTGTAACACAACATACGCAATTCAGGAGAACAAGCGAGCGAGCCTCGTCTACGTGACCAAATCCAAGGACCTCAACAGCTGTGAAGAGAAAGTTCAGGTGGTCACAGGTTCAGCATATACTCATCCATGCCAGACCTGCCAGCAGGTAAAGCAGGGAGGTGTTATGCATACGTGTTCTATATTCTTACACGGAGAGCCATTTGGCATCCATGCTATCTCTTGCTTTCTAACCTTTAAAATGAGAGAAGAGTCAGTCTAGTTATCAACATTTCCTTTCTGTATGGAAATCGGATCCAGGGAGCAGCAGAGGTCTGTGCTGCAGACTGCTATGTGCTGCAGGCACTTCAACTAGCTGGCTTGGAAACCATTAATTACCAGCATGAGTTAATTCACCTACTCTGTTGAGTAAAAAAGATACTCTCCATGTCCACTTTCTGCTACTCAAGATAGGTATTTCAAACGAGAATGTTTAGCTGTATTTCACTTCAACAAATACCGCTCCACCTCATTATAATCCTGTCTTTGAAATAAGAAATTGTGTGGTTTATGCTGCAGCTCTCCTCAGAAAATGTCTCTTCTCAAGGGAACAAGCAATTACTTATATTTGGGAAAGGGAAAAGGCAGCTAACGCTTTTTAGCAGTAAAAGTAACAGAGTCAGGCAGTGTGCCTGACCTCTCCCATGGAAGCGTGCGTGCAGAAGTCACATAAACCACTCATATGGCCAGTGAACAGCGCTGAAAAATAAGTGGTTTGAAGTGGGTGATGTGATAGCTTCTAGCCACAGAATTTGGAAGTTCAATGACTTTCTCCTTTCTTTGTTTCTTTGCTTTTGTTTTTTTTCTTTTTTTCTTTTTCAATATTATAAAGAGAAACAAGAATTCCCGGGCAACTGCTACTTACAATTACAAAATTAAATATGCACGCAATGAAGCCGTAATTACCCAGGCTGATGTTGAGGAAATCCACCAGTTTGCACCCTTCAATGAGATAACGGGAGGAAATGCTATAGTAGAAGCAAGGTACTGTATATAAACCTTTAATTCAGCAACTCACTCAGCATCTCAGTCATCTGGTCAAACTCCAATCCTTTACTTCCACAGCCTATTGTTTGCCAGTGTTTAATTACATAAAATCCCAAACAGTTCATAAAAACAACCTTGAGTGTTAGCTGTAAATCTGAAACATGCACATCGCTATCGAAATTTTGTTAGCTAAACTTGGCAAGGTTTGACTCTTTTATTTCTCAGGGATATTTGATTTATGTCAGAAAAGCCAAAACAAATGTAATTCCATCTGAAAAAATTGTGAACTAATATATTTGCAGTAAAATACTTTGAAAGACAGTTACTCACTAAAAGAGACTTCCTTAGAAAATAATAATGCAGTAAGAGACCCTGGAGATTAGCTCACAAGAAACCTCGATAGGATTTTGGATTCCGATACACTTCCTAAGTACAGTGGGCTGCTTGCAAATCTCTCATCAAAACTGTTTCTTGATAGACAATCGTGTTTTATTGCAAAAAGATTGGGCACAAGGCATGTAAAATGTATTTACTTTTCCACAGCAATTTTTGCATATTTCTTAAACAAGTTTGGAGCAAACGGAGAATCAAATTATACCCGTGATTATTTTTAGCACAAGCCCCCAGACTTTCAGGGTTTGAAAATCTGCATCAAAATCATGGCTTGAAAAAAATTTGACTCTATGGCTGGACTCTGTAGACAGGACTAGCCTACTGAAGAGAGAGGCTTTTTCTGTGATAGACCTCAATTCCACTCTTCAGCTGCTGCAATCTTGCATTGATCCTTTAGCTTCTGCAAGAGTCTATTGTTATCATAGACGGCTGTGGAAACCATCAGAAAATTCATGTCAATAAATCATTGATTAACTTTATTAATATGGTGAACACATTCAGTTTGGCTAACCAAAAAAAAAGAACACTCCAAACAAAAAACAACAGCAAAGGTGAAAGCGGCTTTAGTCTCTCCTGCAGCCAAAGTGAAGATAGGTACAGGACAGGAGTAGTGCTTTTATCAAATTATAGGTGGTTGTTGTGAGACTGTCTGGAGCCAATGGACTTCTGCTGATTTAAACTCTCCTTTTGCAAACCCGAATAGACTGTCTTCCTTACTCTTCTCAGGTATTAATCCCTCTGATTAATTTTAAATGCCTCTGCTTTTCCCATTTTCTCTGGATCTTTTGCATTGCCAGCAGAAGGGGCCACATATAAGATATCTGGGAAGGTCTTGATATGTCCAAGTCTTCAGAAGTTTTTTCAACCATATACTTTCTGTGGTGGAAAAAAAAACCACAAAACAAACCAATGAAACAAAACAAAAACCCAAACAAACAAAAACGCCAAAAAAAACCTAACATCAAGATTTTGCATCATTTGGAGCTGATTTTTAGACCCTTTCATCTTAAGCTTCTAGCAGCATCTTTCCAAGCCAAGAGAGGTTTACTATCATTTCACCATTTTAATCCTTTCTTTAGTATTAATTTGCTCTTCTCTTCAGTTTATAACCTTTTCCCATCTCTTCCACATCATTTCCAAAATGAAGATGACATAATAGATTCATCATGTTCTGGAAGGGGGAGTTAAATCCATCTAAATGTACCTGACTTTACACTTTGTGACCCAAATGCCAATGATACTGTATAAAATTTCAAGAGAGAAAGAAAAATCTCTGCTGATTCTGTAGTGATTTCTATTCAAATCCCAGTGGCTTGTCTGCAAATCAGTTATCTGCTATTTTCTGCAGCAGTTATCTAAAATCCATATGGAAGGAGTGGATAGAAATGATACAGAAGATCATCGTTGAGATTCCAAAATAAACATGCCAATTTTCTACAGAGATTTTTGAAATACTTTGTAGTACAGCAATATTGCTTTTGGAATGTTTTTGGTTCAGTACGAATGCCTAACTTTATTGTAGTGCCCTGAAAGACCTATTTTAAACATAATTGATGGGATAGGATGCATCCCTTTGGCTGAAAATGTCACAAAGATAGCGGATGTTTACAGAGATGGTCTGTCGTTGGAATTATTCTTCAGAACAAAGGATGAAGGTTTGACACTCCTTGAAAAGTTTCCAAAAACTTGAGTACTTTTCCAAAGACTAACCCTGGATCTTTTTGTTTGGGAAATCCAATCTGAATCCTCGTGAGAACCTTTTATCTTCTGCAGTCCTCTGGACATTCAACTTGCTAGGCAAAATGGGGAGGGATTTATAATAGTGCAAGTAAAAAGATTGTAGCATTTCTTATTGTATCTAACAATTTCCCATTCTTTTTGAAGCTTCCAGGAGGCACAGACACAAAAGAGCTTTTATGAACTTCTGGAAAGGTTTAAACTAAGTGATAATTTCTGAAGAAGTTTCCCATCAGTTATTTTCCTATAATCCTTAATTTACTCTTTAGGGCACAACACGCAGTTCCTGTGATGTTCTTCAGGTCCTAACTCCTCATCTCCCCCTCCTTCCTTAAAGTTTCAAACCAATGTTATTCCCAAAGGAAGGCAAAGGCTGGCTCTGATCTGAGCCCTGCTGTGCACACCTTCTCGGAGTACGGTTCTGAGCATCGTGTCCAGATGTATCTCTCTGTAAATAACTTTGCCTTTCAATAACAAAACCCTTTTGAATCAATTGTAGTTGCATTGCAATGCAGGGAGGAAGAGATATTGTATTCCTTAGTTTGCACCCTGCATCTTGTGTTGGTATCTCTGTGTATTTCTCCATTGCAGGCAGAAACTTGTTTTGACTGACGTGCAGAAGGACACGGCAGCAGTGCCACCAAAAGAATACCAGAATCGTGGGTCACTTCAGTACCAGTTTGGCAGTGAATTACTTCAGCTTCCTGTCCACTTATTCAGAATAAAAAATGTGGAAAGCCAGGTAAAATTCAGCCACTGGACAGACTCTTGGTTGGAGGTTGGAATCTGTGCATATGGGAAACGATGCGTGTGATCTTCCTGCAGATAGAGGAAAGCCTGCAAGAACTGGTAGAGGCCACGTCTGAACAACTTCCCAGTGATGCACCAGCAAAAGTCCTCAAGCTCATACACCTCTTCCGGGCAGCAAACGAGGAGAATTATGAGTCAGTGTGGAAGCAATTCTCTGGTCGGCCAGCGTACAGGTATGAGCAATACAAGGGGTGACTCTTCTGCTGATAAACTCTGTTGGGTGGAGATCAGATGGAATGACCATGTTCAAATGCAGATCTGGAAAATGGTCCTTGCCTTTCCTGTTACAGGCGGTACATTTTGGACATCATCCCTGCAGTTGCCAGTCACCGTGCGCTCAGGTTCCTGAGGCATAAAATGGAAAAGCAAGAACTCACCAGCTGGGAAGCAGCTCAGACAGTGCTTGTGGCCCTGCACTCAAGCACACCAACTCGGGACGTGATGGAGGAAGCAACGGTAGGATTCTCTGACCACTCTCAAATCTCTCTTTACCGATTTTAGCATCTGACATATTTATTCATTTGACTAATTGGCAAAGGTTTTGAAAATATAAAGGTTTTATATCCTCTAGTGAGGTTGAGAGGAGTTTCTTTTCTGTCCTGAGGGGAGGAGGCTGCAAATCATAAGGGCAAAACTGAATCCAGAATGAAACGGAAAAGAAACAGTGAAATACCCTGCTGCAAACAGTGGTTTCTAGTCTCCCTTTGTCCAAACATACTTTATAGTTACATCAGATTAGATCTCGGAGAGTCTACAGAGACTAGGGAGTAAGAAATACTTGTTATATCCAGGTATTCATCCTGACTGACCTAGCAGCACGGGTATAAATCAGAGCAGATCTATCCAAATCAAGGGAATGATGCCAACATGCAGCCCACGTTGGAGAAAGTCTAATGATTTTTATGGTTTTTTTCCTCTTCTGCAGGGTCTAATTCTACCCACAGGTTCAGGAACTTGTCTCTGCCTACCCCTAGGTGGAGAACCATGAATTTCAGACTAGAGCTTTGACCCCTGTAAAAGCCATGGCAGCCCAACTCTTACTGTGTGACAACTCTGCTTCCCACTCAAGGAGGCAGAGGGCTGGTGCCTCCTTTCACCTCCTGCATTTATACAAAATATTCCTGTCTGACCAAAGTCCTGAGGTTTATTCACAATGTGTCTCGAGTATTTTGTCCCTATAGCTGAGGCAATCAGAAAGTAAGGATGAACGTTCCTTGAATAATGTGTGGTTTTCCATTCCCTGACTAGGTGATTTTGGATTATAGCCTATGCCAGATTTGAATCTGAAATGCTAAAAGCAACAGATCTGCCTTCCAAATGTTACTTTACAGTTGCATTGTCATAGAATCATAGAGTGGTGGGGGCTGGAAGGGAGCTCTGGAGATCATCGAGTCCAAGCCCCCTGCCAGAGCAGGGTCACCCAGGGCAGCCCACACAGCAACAGATCCAGGTGGGGCTGGAAAGTCTCCAGAGCAGGAGACTCCACAACCTCTCTGGGCAGCCTCTGTCACTCTCACAGTGAAGAAGTCTTTTTGTCACGTTGAGGTGGACCCCCTGTGTTTCAGCTTGCTACCCTTAAACGCAGTAATATTCACTGATTAACTATAAACCCATCAATACAAAAAATCACAAGCCTGGTTTTCCCTTGAGTTTGGCAGAAACATATTCTTCCGTGTCATTGCTCTTCGTTAAGGGTGGTAACGAGCAGCTGCTTTCTCCCCAGCTGATCGTGAAAAAGCATTGCCCACGCTCGACTACAGCCCTTGGAAAGGTTTGCCACCTCAGCTACGCGTCACTGTGCCACAAACAGTGCTCTTCATCAGACTCCTGCTCGGAATGTCTCCAGGTAACCACATTGTTATTTATCATTTAAAAGAAAGATTAAGCCTTGAGTTCTTTCTTCATTATTCAGAAACCTGTATTTTGCTTTACTACAGCATTTCCTTTGGGGGAAGGAACCCCAGCTGGTTAAACACAGCATTTTTATCTTTAGATTAACACACAAAAGAGTGTGAGAGGAAGAAGCATATAATTCATAGCACTTTCTATCTGGGTATCTCAGAGTGCTTTATTGCCAATTATTAATGAAGTCCCATGACAGTGCTCTGAAAGACTTTAATTATGGGTACTTATATATACTTATAAATAAACTGGGTGACACAAAAGCCCAGATTTTTGTCCAAAGTCATGTAGCCCAGCCATTCCTCAGCCAGAAGCAGAGCCCACTCATCCACATAGACTAAAAGCTTTCAATAATAGTAATTATTGAAACACTCCACTACTTTTAATGAGTGGTCCTGAAAGCAATTTAAATAGGCAGTAAATAGCATTTCCTAGTTCTGGAGATGCATGTCATGGTTTACAGCAGTCGGCCACTCAGCCAGTGATGGAGAGGGAAAGAGAAAGAGGTGTCTTCAGTCTTCAACACTGGTGGGTCCCCCACCCTCAGTAAGAGCAGGGTGGTCCCAATACATCATGTGCCTTAATGAGTTTTTTCCTGTAGTACACAGGCATGGCCAACATTCTTATATGCATCTCCTGTGTTATGGTTGCCACCAAAGCTCTTTATTTAATTAAATTTGAGAAGCCCGGTGCCAAGGAATAGAAATTCTTTCCCAAAGCTAATGATTGTATAGTTTTCTTCGATGCGTTTCAAATGCCCATTCATAGGGACAGTTTCTACACCATCAAGGGATCTCAAAGTGTGCTACTTTAAAGCGGAGGAGCTGTGATGAAATTCTTTTAGAACATCTCAATTCCTGTGTTAGAGCCACTTGTTAGCTTTGAAAACAGGTATGTATTAGCATTTAGTTCTCATTCTCAGCCATCAGAGCACTACTTCCACCCTTGCCACATGAATGTAAGTGTGTGATCCAGCTGCCCATGATGAAGGTTGTAAAATGCCCTGATGATCTCGTTGCTAGCTCTTAATCCACGCTAACTAGTGACTGTCACAGCTGAAGTTCAGGGCACCACAACTAGTCGTATCTCCAGGAATCTGACCCTTAAAGGGTCTGAAGAATTTACCTGTCTGTATTTTTGTGCCCGTCTTCAACCACGGGATGGAGATATTCAAACAGAATTACTGCAGGGGTCCCAACTCAGTCCAAAGGGCAGTGGGAACCAGCTCCTAGCCATTATTTTTTCCTTTAAAAATCTTACTTGATAACTTTAAGGCATAGTGATGAAGAAGCTGTTCACTGCAGCTTTCTTGGCTATACTTGTTCTATGAATAAAATGTCCTATTCATGAGGACAAAAAGAATTTGAAAGTATTTAAAATAAGCGAATTGAACAAGCTGAAATTATCAAAGTCAAACCTCAGAATAGGCTGAGGGATGGGATGCAGATAAGAGCTGGAATTGAACTCAACAGAAGATTTGTTTTCTTTTTTCAGCTACTCCATGGCTTTGCAGGAGAGGTATTGAGCAAGTCTAACACCGAAGAAATGTCCCTGGCTTTGAAAGCCCTTGGGAACGTAGGACATCCAGCCAGCATCAAGCACATCAAGAAATTTTTGCCAGGATATGCAACTGGTGCCTCTGATTTACCACTCAAGGTCCATGCCACTGCTGTGATGGCCCTGAAAAACATAGGCATGAAAGACCCAAAAATGGTAAAGAAACAAAGCTGCTTCCTTTGCGCTTCTGGTAACGCAGCACAAGGCTGCTAATCGATGATGGGTGATGAGGGGAAGGCAGACTTTTTTTTTTTTTTTCAAATAGAGCTTGGGGTTGGTTGGTTGGGTTTTTTTCTATGAATACTTAAGCATTCTTTAGTTGGCATGTCTTCTTCCTTTTGACATTAACCTCCAGTATTTCAGCTGGCAACAAAAAATCCCATTAAAAGGATACATCCTTTACTCTGCTGCTGAAGACAAATTGGTATTTCCATGGCAAATGTTGGGTTTTTTTCCCAAGGACATTAGACAGAAAGCTAAATTAATGACCCAAAATGTCTTTATTGCTACTTCAGCTTTGGTATGTGAGAAATCCAGAAAAGAAGTTTTTCAGAGAATTGACATTTAATACTGAGTATCACATCTAATCATAATTCAAGACCAGACCTTATTGTAAACAGATACCAGAGGTTTGCATCCTAATTAGAAATTTGCAGACATTGTGTGGGTTTAAGTCCTAAGCAGAGCATTTACTAAATGTGACTTTTGTCCCTGAACAAGGTAATGATTAGATAGCACATACAATGGTTACCCAGGCGTACACTCATCCACCACAAACATCACTTTGCAATCATTTTCACCTTAAAGCAATCTGCTTCTAAAAGGAAACCTTGCATTTCCGAGATTTTTTTACATTTTATATGTCTATTCTTAGTATAAAAAGTAAAATAAAAGCTTTCATTAAGTATTCTCCTGCTAATCTGTATCAGTTTTTCCATTATACTCATTTTTTGCATATGATTCCTGGCTTGAGTGCACATACTGATCCACAGACAATAGTGTGCCAGGGTATGCTTTTAAGCAGCAGAATAAAGAAACAATTTACTAGAGTACAGGAGCTAGTTGGGGAAAAGTGGAGGAGGAGGAGAGAATAACAAAGGTAGGAGTTAGGGTTGAAGTTTTCTGGATGGGATTCTTCATTTGAGAGCGTGGCCCTGCACTGTAAAAAAATGTCTGGTAGTAAGATGGGGTTTATTAATTTCATTTTTATCATATTATTTAACAGAGAGGGCCCCAGGAGATCAAATGATTAGAAATAAGGCATACACCTATGCGTAGGGGGAAGTGATCACTGAAACCACTTCTCAGGCACGTAAAGGATCCATGAAATCTCCTGTACCTAGAGTAGTTGTGCCCCAGGTATATATTGCTGTGTCTCAAAAAGAGATAATAGACTTGATGTAGAAGTTATCTGGTGAGGTTCCTTGGCTTTATTGTGGAGGAAGTCAGACTACATTCCCACAGTGCCTCTTCCAGCCCTCAGACTATGTGAAACCAAGAACACCGTTGCCATAAGAACTAAATAATGCAAAATTTACTGTCCTAGTGATGAAGAGGTTGTTCACCAGTGACGAACGGTTATGAGCAAAATGTTAAAGTATATTTGAATGTATCTCTTATTTTCAGGTCCAAGCAATTACCCTTGAGATTTTCCTGAATCACAAAATTCATCCTCGGGTCCGAATGTTAGCTGCAGTGGTTTTGTTTGAAACCAAGCCAGGTCTTCCAATACTGATGACATTAACTGATGCTGTGCTGAAGGAACCTAGTATGCAAGTGGCAAGTTTCATCTACTCTCAGCTGAGGGCTATGGGTAGAAGCACAGCTCCAGATCTTCAAGTGATGTAAGGAAAAGCTGGAACCTTCCCTAAATGAAAAACTTGTTGCAAACTAATTTAGTTTGTTAATGTGTTAATGTGTTAATGTGCTGACCAAATTTCTTTCAGGGCTTCTGCCTGCAGAATGGCTATCAGAGCATTAAGTCCCAAATTCGACAGGTCTGGCTATCGGTTCAGCAAGGTTTTCCGCTTCAGTGTGTTTAAAGGTAAGATTCAGCAGACTTTGCAGAGAAATATATACAGGTCAATGTGTGAAAAAAAAACATTTTATGTGCAGTATGAGAACCCAGTTCTCCTAGCCAGCTGGTTAGCTGCATGTTGTTCCTTCATACGGTCTTATTTCAATGGGGGGAAAAAAAAAAATGTAAAAAAATCCGAATCTCAGGCTCTGCTTCTGGAAAGTGTTTAGGTTCCTGTCTGGTTTGCATTGTGTACTGCCAGCATGAAATTACCAAAGGGCTTGTGGGGCTCTAACCCTCTATTTTCATTAGCTGGTGAGGCACATGCTCCTCTATCAAATGGCATAGTCTCAGTGGTGCTTAACAATTTCATACCATTGTTCAGCACCAAACAAACAGAAGGGACCTAAATTAGTGCCAACGTGGATTAATTTCTACGAGTGCCGAGCACCTACAACTCTTGCTGAATTCCAATGTGATGCTAAATACTCTTCATCCCAGCAGTAGCACCCAGTGAAACAGCAAGCCCTGAAAACACTTGCACGTGGCAACTCATTGCAACCACGAGCAGCTAACTCAGGCTTGTTGTCCAAAGCTTTTTCTTGCACCTTCTTACCAGGATTATTCACTGGAATGAGCAGATCCACGTGTGGGAGCTGGAGGCTGACCAGTTCCATCAGTGGCTGTTGTACATACGAATGTTGTCAGGGTGGGAAGGACCAGATTAGAAGACAGCTCTTGATGGGCTGAATTGTAGCTATGGCTATTTTCCATGTATGTTGTTCTCAGTAGAGATATTTTAAGTGGCTCCCCTATGTAAATGACCATTGCAGCCTCAGTCATTCGGTCTGTGGAGCTGGCAGACTAGGGAGGTTATATCTACAGTCTACTTATGCTGTTTATCTGGGAGAATTTGGATGGTTTTGGCACTTTTCTTTTTCACTGGTAGATGTAAAGATTCTTTTCAAAGTGACAAATAGAAACAGAGACTCCAAAACATCTGAAACCCACAGTGCTAAGTGTGCAAGCCTTCTTTTTGGAAGGGGCTTGAAAGAACTGTTGTAGATCTTATTGTTGCCCTGCCCCTGTTTCATAGGTTTTACAGGAGTGTTTAATCTGCTTTGTAAGAAAAATAAATATAATACAGACCACAACAAGCACAATAATGTACGATACACACGCTTGCTGCCTCAGAGATGGAGAGTGCTTGGAGAAAACACAGCCACTACTAATGCACTGTGTGAACTTTTGCACCATTTAAAATGCATTCAGGGAGAGATACATTTTTCCAGTAATAGGTAGATATGTGTTGCTAGTTTTAGGTAATCATGTTCTCCTCTTATTTTTGCTTTTAAAATGAAGCTGTCTGAATTTTCACACAGTTAGAAGGAGGGGTGCAGTACGCACGAGGGTAGCTGGCAGTGGGCTGTGTGAAATTAATTACTTTGTTCTGGCTGTAGGCTGGAAATGCAGCACATCAGTGAATTGCTTGACTTCTTGGTGAAGACCAGGGTCTGAAATTTGGTTACCACCCATATGTGATATTTAAATCCCACATCCTGAACAATAAGAAACAAGATCCTTTTCTTACACATGCTAATCTTAGACTTGGATAACGCAGATAAATGAAGTCAAGCCTCTATTACACTGGTGTGGGAGGAGGATCCATCCTCCAGCATTCTGATTTGATTTGTCATCAGTAGCCATGGGTGAATTGTGTTTTCAGTGAGTCCATCCTGGAGGAGTTACCATAGTGACAGCTGTAATGCAGTAACTATTTCTTTCCTAAGAACAAAAATGTGCCCTCAGCATCACAGATCTCCGTGGTTCTAGATGCTGAATTTTTAATGACAGGCAATAATGCCAGCTGATTCCATCTCTAATCTGGAATCTGTCACACATGACCACCCCAAATAGTGCTTCATGACATTAGTCAGACATATGCAGGTGCCACCACGCTCACAGTGAAGTGGCTACAGTGCATCGTCTGACTGTGTCAGTAGGATTTTCCATGGGAAAGTGTTTTCCTAGAGCATTAGGATATTACTATGTAATATCCAAGGTTTTGGCAATATCCCTGCTCTCCTCAAGTCAATTAATTCTGTACAATCTTTTATTCATTTATGAGCAACACTTTTTATTAAGTATCAGTAAGTACCATGAGGTTTTTTAACTAACAGTTTCCATGGGATAGAACACACACACACAAAAGCCTTAACAAATTCACTACAAGTACCATGCTCCATTCTAGTGTCAAGTTCCTGTAACACATGAGGCTATTCTGCCTAAGCCCATTCAGAGAAAAACTAGTCTGCATATTTCCAAGCCTCAAGTCATCTCATTAGCAGTGTGACAGTGTGGCATCACTTTGCTCTTTATTTTCTAGAGGATCAGCATTAAAGTGTGAGCTTTTGTCATGTCTCCTTGCTATCTGCTGAAGGTTCTCCACTGATTCCTCTGCCATCAATGGGGTGGCAGAAATAATTGTATTTTGATTGTAGGAGCTGTCACTGAGCCGCGTACGTTGTAGGTCCATAGTGCCTGTAGCACTCTCAGTAACACAGGAGCTTCATCCAGCAAAACAGTGAAGTTAACGTAGTGAAATTCCAGTTCATACAGACTCATAGACTAAGTGGATTGCTTTGCCAACAGAATATTTCTCAAATACAAGAAAAGTTGGAATCTGTCTTGAGAAATCAGAAATCAAAATTAGTCCCAGCGATCTGGTACAAAACAGCTTGGCATGAGGAATTAAGGAGGGGAAAGGAACATCCAGATCCCTGTCTGCAAGCACAGATTCAGGAGAGAACGGGAAAGTGTTGACTCCCAAGAGAGATGTTATTTGAAACACAGAGGGTGGCACCAGACAAGTAATATGGGCATGAGTATTCATCATTCCCCACTTTTGTGAACCAAGCAATAATAGTCTCCTTAACTTTTGGCTAAATATTTTATCAGAATGTAGACAGTTCTTTCATGGAAGAAGGTCAAAGAATCACTCCCTCTTGTGATGTTAAAAAGTATATTTCCTACAATTAATAATTTCTGTACAGGAACTCAAATTATTGGTCTGGATCTTTCAGGGCTCTGCAATTATCCAGGCTGTACTGTATTTCCAAAGCTGATTTCTGGTGATGCTGGGCTTTAATCAGGATGTGGTGCCCATGTTTAAAATGAGGCTAGAAGAAATTTGGCACAGACTCCTAAAATACTTCCCAGTCTATCCAGCTAGTGTCAGAAGGGAAGAGAGAGGAGGGCTGGAAGAAAGGAAGCACAACAGAGATGCTCACGTATCATGTCAGCCTTGGTCCTCTTGAAACCTAAGGAAACTTAGAAAAGCCTTGGGGTTACTTTAACTCAGAAAACAGGACTCTCTAGACCTGTGCCAAGACCAGGAAGAATACATGACAGTGCTCTGCACTGACTACCTGTGTCTAAGAACATTATGGGCAATAAATCTGGAGCAGAGAAAATAAATAGGCACAAATTACGTTTGTTCAAAGTTTGTTCAAAAGTTAACCATTACTTAACAACTAGCGCATTTCACGTAAAGAGTTACAGCATTTGGAACTCGATGTATTAAATTGCCTCCGAGTAATCTGAGAGACAAATCTACACCTCACGATCTGTGCTGATAAGCCATTGATATCCCTTTCCCCAGCCTATCAGCAAAGGATGGCAAACCTCTTTTCATTTCTGATCCCCTTTGACAAGTTTCCCTAAATGATGCCTCGTAAAAGCATTTCATCAGCTGACGTTACAGACTCTGGATGTTAAATAGTTTAGCAGAAGCCATTGGAAAAATAGCATAACCACCATACCAATGAGCAGGGGGCTTGTAATTTTGTCCATTAATAGTTAAAAAATGCAAAATATTCTGTTTATGACTGCTTTACAGCATCAGTTTTATAGCTGGGCTTTCTGGCCTTTCTGGTATCACGCTGTATCTGTTGAATTATGCAATTAGTAAATGGGTACAATCTGCACGCTGTGGCTTTCAGAACTAACCGTGCTGTGCTTTGCTGCCTGTTTCTCTTCAGAGCTCCTTATGAGTGGACTGGCAGCTAAATATTTGGTGCTGAATAATGCAGGCAGCTTAATTCCAACAGTGGCAACGTCCCAGCTGCGGACACATTTCCTGGGAAGAGTGGCTGATCCCTGGGAGGTAACTGGGTCTACCCATAGTTTGCCCTCTCGTCCCTTCTCGCAACCATCATGCAATTGGCATTTACGCTCCACTTCTTCCCACAGGTGGGAGTAACGGTTGAAGGACTGCAAGAAGCGTTTGCTAAAGGCTACTCTCCTGACAGGGACTGGGAGACTGACTATGACTTCAAGGAAATCCTGAAAAAGGTAGATTCTCAAGGAAAATAAAATCTCTAAGGTACTGCTTCCCCAAACTTTCTGAATAATCCGACTTTCTTCCTCTTCTCATGCAGCTCTCCGACTGGAAGGCATTCTCCAGTGACAAACCTTTTGCATCGGGCTACATTAAGATGTTTGGCCAAGAATTGTTCTTTGGTGGACTCGATAAAAGCGCCATCCAAAATGCGTTGCAGGTATCTTTTCAAAAACATCACCACCCGAGCATCAAAAGCTTAAATTACTTCCAATTCTTTCACACTTTCTCTCCTTTTTCTTTTTTTTTTAAACTTTTTCATTCAAGAGGGGTTTTCGTCTTTAGTATTAATCAAGGCGAAGGAGATCAAGCTTTGATCAGGATTAGCTATAATCATTGCTGGCAGACTTTCCCCTGAGGCATAGTTAATGACACGGATCGTGATATTCAAGTTCTGCTTATTTAGACAAGTCGAACTCTGTAATTGCAGGCATGGTATGGACCTGATGAAAAAATCCCTTCGATAAGGAGAATAATCAGTAGCCTTCAAAGTGGTGTAGGGAGGCAGTGGACCAAGGCTTTGCTGTCCTCCGAGATCCGGCGTATCGTGCCCACCTGCACTGGGTTCCCGACGGAGACCAGCTTCTATTACTATTCTATCACAAAAGTGGGAGGAAATGGTAACGTGTTTCGAGACGTGGCAATGCAAACAGACTTGTTAGGATTGGAAGGGGGCTGGATTTTTAACACTCTTCTGTTTTCTTTGTAATAGTTCAAGCACAGATCACACCTTCTCCAAAGTCTGATTTCAGATTGACTGAGTTACTAAATGCCAACATTAGGCTGCGATCCAAAGTGAGTCTGAGGTAAATATTAAGTATAAAAAAAAAAAAAAAAAGAATAATATTTCCAAGTGACAAAGGCCATGAAAATTCAACAACTGTTTGCTGTCTGAACGTAATTTTGCCCTCATTCTACTTTTTCAGCACAGCTAAAGAGATGACTTTTGTAATGGGGATCAACACACACTTGGTCCAGGCAGGGCTGGAAGCACACACCAAACTGGATGCTCATATACCTGTGAATGTCGTTGCCACTGCTCATATGAAGGAGAAAAACATCAAAATTGAAATTCCACCTTGTAAAGACGAGACGAACATAATTACTGTAAGGTAAGACATAGCACTTATTATCTTTCTAAGTAGCAAGGCAGAGTCTTTGCAAATAAAACATTTCCTTGGGGATCTCGTCGCTGACTGACAGCTTGGGTGATGCGCAATGATTGGTGTGATTTATTTATTTGAAATGAAGTGGCATGTACAAAAGCTTTGCTTGAAAATATGCGTTTCTTACCTTGGTCTTCACCTGAAAATCCTCATTAGGACCATTTACCAGTTACCGAGACCCATAAGCTATTTGAAATGTAAATGGCATAAAATTTCTATCCCAATACATCTGTTTGAATTGGAGACACTAGGTGAGGTATAAGCCAGCTGAATACTATCTGCTATAACAGATAACCTATATACAATTGTATCTGACTCCTTGAAGTGTAGAGGATTTGGTGTTTCTTGTGTTTTTACACAGTGCGTGCAATTACAATACACTCTGGAAAACTGTTGTAGCCAGATGTCAAGCAAATGAAAACAGATGGAAATACAAGCACAAAGAGAAGGAGGAAACAGAAAGAGTATGTCCAAGGAATCAAAGCAGTAGACAAAAGCTTAGAAAGCCTTCACACACACATGAAAATATACCAAGACAGACAAGCCGAATATTCATCACAAAGGAAAAAGCATCAGTGACAACAGAAACCAGCTATTATACAATCCACGGAAATGTTAACAAGTTTATTCTCTAGGAATACAGCCGTAACAAAAACACTCAGTTGCTTGATCCAGCTGCAATTAGCATTCATGGCTGCTGGCCAAGAGAAGCTCTGCAGGTCTCCTCAGTTTAGCCTCCAGTTAGGCTAACCATTATTGTCCCTTGCCCTTCGATGGTCACAGATCATCCTAGTAGACATTTGACATCACATCCTCTTCCCGAAGATGTTTCCTCCGCTCCATCAAATGTGATTATAATCAGGCTCTCTACAGGGAGGAGAGAAGTTTTTGGCAGTTCATAAAGCAAAACTTAGCTGCCTGTAAAGCTGCTGGGGCACCACAGCCCAAAAGTTTTGTTCAGTTTCTTCTCAAGACCAGAACAGTCTGTTCCCAAGGTCATCAGGGACTGCAGGCAGCTGCTCTTACTGTTGGAGAGGGTGAGGCAGATATTAATAAAGTCAGAAGGATGCTGAACTGAAGTGAGGAGATTGGACACTGATACAGAGTTAGAACCTCAAGTGCCAGCAGAAGGAGGATCCTCCCTGCAAAGAAAGTCTTTGACTAAAAGGGAAATCCAATCAGACAGAAAAAGGGTTAAATGTATTACCAGAAACATAGAACAAGTCAGTATCAGACACAAAGGATTACAGCAGAGGAGTCCACGAGTTCCAGCCCAAGCCCTGCTCTACACCCTGCAGCATTACCATTTATAAAGTGAAGTAGTCACTTGGAACGAGCTCTGTAATGCGAAGGATATGAGGAAGCTAATACTCACTAGCTAACTTTTAGCACCATCAATTTTTCTCCCCAAAGCATTGCTGCTCACCATTACAAAACAAATGGTCAGTGGAAACCACACAGAGCGATGAAACAGCAATGAGTACAAGTGAAGGCAAAGCAATAACTGGAGAATGTAACGCTGAACCATATTACTGAGGAGGTCAAAGACCAAACAAAGTAAAATCTTAAAGGTGTGAAGAGAAACAAACTGCCATGATAGGGAGCAAAAAGATATAGTTATATATATCCTACGGAGAATGAGTCAAAGATGTTAGTTTAACATAGACCTTCCATTCCTTTTGCATAGAGCCAGCAAAGAATAAAGAACCTATTGAATTCAATATTTCAGAGATACACTGACACCTTCCTTTGCCAGCTTTAAATTCCCCATTTAAAGAAATGGTTCTAGAAAGCTATTGCTCTTTCGTTTCTTTTTAAGGTATGTTCAAACTATTTTAGCACTGGGCACTTTGTCTTGATGGTCAGGGGGTTACCTGACACGGTACCACGTCAGTTAAGCTCGTCAGGATGTGATATTCTTTTCCCCTTCATCTCTCACATCCAGATGCAGGAAGCAAACAGCCTTCAAGAGCATTAAATTCTGTTCTATTGTGCACACTGTACAGGTGGGATTTATATAAATTTCAGGAGCAGGAGAGAAAGTCAGGTGAGCAATGGCAGACTGTAAAGGAAAAAAAAACCAACAAAAATTTGGGTGATAGAGAAATTGCATTCCCAAGATAAATCAGCACACTACAGACTTCACTTTACAGCAAAAATCAGAGCAAAAATAATTAATCAAACCACGGCGAGAGTGTATAGCATGTGTTTCAATTCAATCCTATCAAAGTTAAATTTAATTAAAACTAACAGTTATTTTTAAGGCTCTTTTACCATAATTATTTAGTATACTACAGATGGCTACTTAAACATACTTTTAAGCAAACTTTACAGGAAGAAGTACAAATCAAGCAAATTTCAGGGAAAATTGGAGCCCTGCAATTAAAATATAAATACAGAGAGCTGCCAGAGAATGCACTTTGCAAATATATCACATATTCATAATGATAGGCTACTGAAGTATACACATAATCTTGAGCAGAGCTTGTATCAGAGGGCTTTCCTGCTTGTTTTGACTGTAGGATAAACAGAAATTGGTTCACACGGCCATCATATAAATAAGATGAACCATGAAATTCCAACACTGTGTGCAACGTGTGTAGAGCAGGTGTAGCAGAGAGTGCAGAAGAGCCAGCACACCCTGTGAGATCACGTGGCAGTTTCTGGGGACAGAGGAAGGAAAGGACGGGCGCTCCGTTGTTACAACACCTTCACACCAAGGTTGGAAGGGTGATGTGTAGGGAAGGCAGAGGTTTTCATTTTGCCACAGCAGAAAGACACCTGAAGATATGAATAGTCTTGGAATATTGAGTCCAATTCTGTGGTCCCCAGTTCAACAGGGACAGAGATCTACTTGAGGGAGGCCAACAGAGGCTGCGAGGATGAGGAAGGGGTTGGAACACCTGCCTTAAGAGGAAAGGCTGAGGGACATGGGGCTGTTTAGTCTGGAGAGGAGAAGACTGAGAGGGGATTTAATTAATGCCTATTAAATACATGAGGGATGGGCATCAAGAAGGCAGGGACAACCTCTTCTCACTTGTTACCTTGTGGTAGGACGAGGGGCGATGAATTCAAGCTGGAGCACAGCAAGTTCCACCTCAACATGAGGAAGAACTTCTTTACTGTAAGGGTCACAGAGCATTAGAATAGACTCCCCAGAGAGATTGTGGAGTCTCCTTCTCTGGAGACTTTCAAGACCTGTCCAGATGCATTTCTGAGGGATCTGCCCTAGTTTTGTCCTACTCTGGCAGGGGGGTTGGATTGGATGATCTTTGGAAGTCCCTTCCAACCCCTGACTTTCTGTGATATGGTTGGAGGATTGTCTCATTTATTTAGATACGATGCCATGTTGTGTTTTAAAACCTGGGAAAATAGGTTTTGGTTGATTATTTTTTGTTTGTTTTAAGCAATGGAGCTCTTCTGTCCCCATGTTAGGGATGTACGTAAGGCCACATTCACTGAAATATCAGCCCAACACAGCTGAATTGCTTGTCCCTTCCCCCTGCAGTGAATTTGGCTTATACTATAGCACAGCTTATTCTCTCATCCAAAAGATACACTAATACATATTGGAAAATCTCCTTTTTATTTTTTCTCCCTTATGCGGGATCAGAGAGAACAGATTCTTTCATACCATAGCTTTAGGCCTTCTTTGTGACTGTTTTTCTTGTTAAAGCACCAGAGCTGGCTCTTGCAGCCTATTTTTACTGTGCTGTGTGATTCTGCAGACATTGACATGTGTCACCTGTGATGCAGCTACATTTGTCGGCTCTCTGTGCTCAACGGGGAGGAATCGATCCTCCACTTTCATTAGGTGGCAGGAGTAGACTATTGGCATAAAAAAATACTTTTAAAAAAAAATAAATAATAAAATAAAATTGGAAAAGAAACCCCAGGGCTTTATGCTTGGAGACCCAGCCTGCAGTTCAGTGGTCATTTGAATTATTGAATGGGATTAATATAAAAGCCATTTCCCTTTTTGTCCCTTTACCCAGATGAGCCATCTGAAATGCAAGTTGATTTGTATTTTCTTTTATCCCCCTCAGCTTGTTAGGGAGAATATTTTACTTCAGATTCCATTCTTCAGTGTTCTCCTATCACCCAGCGTGGGGTGTTGCTGTCATGTCCTTATCTCAAAAAGTGAGAGAGATGGAAAAGAAAAACAAAGCCCACAGGTGACACATGTTTTATTGAGGTGTTTCACATGAAGAGCAATTGTGTGCTTTACAGCGCGCGCAGCACGGTAGGAGCCTTCAAGAGGAAGAGAGGGCTCTCAAATGAATACAAATTCATCTTTCAAATAGGTTCGATTGGAATTGCTCAGGCTAGTACAGTGTGGACCATACTAAAATAGAGACCATTTTGCAGACCATCTCTCCATTCACTGTCACAAAGACCACCTCCATTCTCAGACCACAAAGGCCCCAGGGCAAGCACATCAGCTTGGTCCTTAAGAAACAGCACGTAGGGAATGCTGAGCTGGATGTTAGCACTAATAAATGGTTAATAAGATAGAGTTAGCACAGCATTAATAGCTGAGGGAAATAATGTTTTCATCCCTCAAAGGTGTTCAGCATTCAAGATGTTTCTTTCTCTGACCCCAACCAAGACGCGTCACTATTACAGCACGGTAACAACTTCCATGACTAATGTGGGCTATGGAGCCAAGGAGTCAGGATATTCAGCCATGAGAGTGTCAGTCTCATGTTGCACCTTGTGTCACTCATCCTAGATCCCGACTAGTACTCTTAAGAGTCCACAACATTGGAACCAATGTACTGAACAGATGTAAATAGGCTCTTAACACATCTCTCTGTGATGTCTTGCCAGGCCATGGTCAAGCCATGAGTACTAGTGAATTTAGATCAAGCTGGAGACTCTCTGATGATTTCAGGCTCCTTTCTTTAATTCTGCTTTAACAAAGTTACAGCATTCAGTTCCCAGATTGTTTTCTTGAAGTTATGGCAGTATTTTCCCCAAGTCAAAGAAATGACAACTAAGTTTAGCAGTGAACACACAGAAGATGAGTTTAAAAATGTAAAAGTCCAGAATATCAAAAGAAGGAGACAAAAAAATTTTCTCATCTAATCCACAGCTAGGTTTCTAAGTCGGTGGGCTGTTCTTCAAGGTGTTAGGCATGTGGAGATCCCTGCAACCGCAATGTTTTTGACCTGTACACTTGACTCTAAGAGCCTAACTGAGCCCTCTGCCCCCGAGATAGGTCCATGTCTTTATTCCCTCTTAGCAGTCCTTGAAAATACAACTAACAGGGAAGATGCTGTATCTGTAATTGGTAAGGTATGGTATCTGCTGCTGAGTACATGCTACGAGGCATTATTCAGGTCTTTTCCTCAGCGGTGTTTTATAGACACAGATTTCCTCTGGTGTTTATTCTGCAGGTCTAAGACATTTGCTGTTACACGAAATATTGGGGACTTGGCTGCTAGTAAGATGACTCCAGTCCTTCTACCTGAAGCAGTGCCTGACATAATGAAGATGTCTTTTGATTCAGATTCTGCATCAGGCGAGACTGATAACACCAGGGTAAATGATGTAGCGTCTGACTATTCTTTTTGGGGCTTTTAATCACAGGGAGACTATTTCTTTTCTCCATAGGAAAATGTATAATTAATCTCTGACCAATGCTGCTTCGCTCAAAATAAGTCAAGTTCAATCTAATAACAAAAAATAGCCCTATAGTAGCATTATTTTAAATCCTGGAGTGTAATATATCAGACTTGCAACACTTTTTCACAAGCAAAAGCACTTTGGTAATTAATTTTACACTGCCATCTACAGGATAGGCCCACAAGCTTTCAAATACTTGGCAACCATTATGCAACATCACATTCGTGGGCCAGACACAAATGTGCCTCTAGACACTTCGTTGCTCAACTTGTAGAACCAAATGTAATGCTTAGAAGCATCCTGATTCAAGGATGGATGGCAGTTTGTGTGTCAATTCAAATGTCTTCCTGAGCTACAGGTTTCCATCAAAGCCAGTACAGGCTTTCTACGATGGGCAGCTTTGTGAAGGCATCATTGTGACAATTCATCCAGTTGAAGACCGACAGAGATGAGGAATACACTGTCCTGTTCTGGTTTCACTGTTGTCCTGCAACTCTGAAGGGTTTTCAGGGAAAATAAGAGACAAACAGAGGATGAGTACAGCTCTTCCCCATGGAGAAGTCACTAGGCAAATGTGTTGTCATTGAGAGCAGTTTCCAAGATCCCAGCACAAGCCAAGTTCTTCTAATTTGTGCCTCTGTGTTGCCCTTCCTGAAAACTCAGCACTCCACAGTTACTCTATAATGAACTGCAACTGCATAATGGCACTAACTGGAGCATTTCCCAGTATCAGTAGAATTTCCTTTGGAAACAAAAATATTAGCATTAAAATTCCACATTTTTCAGCGGGGTTCATACAAGTTTGGAATCTTGTGAGATGTGATAAACTGAGTAAAAAAAAATATATTTGGAAACTTGTATTACTCATTAAATGAAAGCTTATGATTAAGTGTCTTTAGCTATATTCATTTGTTGCTCCAGGAAATCATGGGTTTCATTTCATGGATTTGATTCTAATTCTAACCGATCTTATTTTGTTCTTCTGCAAGCGTTGCTTAGCACATGTAAATAGTTTTATAGTCTCACATTCATGTCAGACCTCGACTAAGACAGAATTTCTGTGGATATATATGAAGTTTCTGTTGTTTGCCCCAGGCAAAAACCAAAGGAAACAAGTCCAGTCAGTCTAGAGCACACTCAGATTTATCAAGAACCTGTTAACACCATCTAATACACCACATTAAAACTAAATATTTAGAATTAATTTGTGGTATAATTTTCCATTTTCATAGCCTGAAGATCATTTTACACTAAACAGTCTCATCAAGCTACTCAGTTTACAGTTTTGTCCAACTGAAAACCACGCTGTCCTATGTCACAGCCTTGCCATCTCCCATAAACGGGTTAATTCCTCCTGCAGAACGCATACAACTATTACCAAAACATAGCTTGCAAGTACTTCTGACCGTTCAGTTTAACTTGATGTGTATTGTCTAATAGGACAGACAGTCTACAGAAGATGCTTCGTCAGAGAACTCCGTTTCCTTTGGACATTATTCTTCCCCAAAAGAGCAGTTTGTTCGGTCCGCGTGCTCCAACGCAAGCACGTTTGGGGTTGAAGTGTGCGTTGAGAGGAAAAGCGTTCATGCAGCATTTATCAAAAATGTGCCTCTTTATTACCTTGTTGGAGAGCACGCCCTTAGAATGAGCTTCAAGCCAGGTAAATGTGACTGTGCACAGAAAAGAAAATAATGGGTGGGTGGGGAGAGGTGTGCCTATAGCCACATATAAATATTTGCATATGCACGTGTATGTATTTTGCATCCTAAGTACCACTAACACTACCATTAGACCTACCAGCTTACCTTCTCAGTAAAGAAATGTTTCCTAATATCCAACCTAAACCTCCCCTGGCGCAACTTAAGCCCATTTCCTCTTATCCTATCACTAGTCTTAATCCATGATCAGAAGAAGTAAAAGCACAGCAGGCCACTGAATCTACATCTCCTAAGTATTAAACTAAAGTCCTAACCATTGGGCAGTTCTTTACAATTCAAGAGTTGAGCTTCAATTGATGCCTAATTCCCTATCCCATAGCGTTACCTAGTTAAGCAATCCACTTCACTCGACTTAAATCTGCTGATCATTCTGTTTGTTGGCTTGAAAAGAATCTGGTATCATGCTAATATTTTTAAATGGCATTATTGCCAATATGTGGTTTACCTATTACAGAATTTTTTTAACCAAGTTTCTCAATACCAAAAATAATCACTATTTTTGTTTGGGGGAAGAATGACTAAATAAATAACAGCAAAAAAAAGGAAGTCTTGGTCTGTTATTCATTTGCTAATACTAATTGTTGTGCAATCTCAGTTTACACAGATGCACCTATTGAAAAAATACAAGTCACAATCCAAGCAGGAGACCAAGCTCCTACAAAAATGGTACGTTTAGTGACATTTGAGGATCCAGAGGCACAAATACCTTCCAGTATAGAAGCCATTAGAAGAGTGAAGAAAATCCTTCACGATACCGATGAACAGGTACCTGTATAAAAATCCACTTCTGCATTTGTGGGAGATGTTACACAAAGCTTAGTTATATTTCTAAGTACCTTCATTGGTTTAGATAGCATACAAAACTTGGGAAATAAAGACAAGTTTTGAGTACACAAGTCCTTCTGCAGGTCTTTTGTTTGCAATCGTCTCTTCTGCAGGTGAAGGACATTAGAAGGAGCAGGTTGGTTTTGTAAGTTTTCCTGAAAATCTCTCGTAAGACACAAAATAGCAGTGTGTGCTCAAAAGGCAGGCTGTTCTTTCCAGCTACCGCAGCTGAAGCAAAAAGGTAGCACACCTCATCTGCACAATTTGCCCTGAGATAGTCACAGCTGCAGCGCTGTCATTGCCAGCATTAGTTACACGACACTGTATGATCAACCATCTCTACACGTGTTCATTATCCCAAAGGGGCTTGGGGTATTGTTCTACTTATGTGTGGTTTGAACAGGTTATTATGTGTTTGCTTTATTGTGATGCCTTGCAAGATTTCTATCAGGCGTGCATCTTGTCTTCTAAGGTAGCAGAGAGATTCATAGCTCTCTGGAACTGATTTTACTTACAGGAAGACAGAAAAATAATGTTGTTTTTCCAATGGTACCATTGACTAGGAGACAAGAAAATCCAGAAGCTCATCATCCAGTGCCGGCAGCACCAGCAGAAGTGCTGAGAGTACAACAAGCAGCCAGTCCAGCAGTGACTCTGACAACAGAGTATCAAAAGGAGGCACCCAGATGAATCTGAAAACAAGACAGTCCAAAGCCAAAGGAAAGAAATTCTACCCTTTCGGGGACAGTGGTGGTAGCAGCAGCAGTAGCAGCAGCAGCAGTGGTAGCAGTAGCAGCAAAAGCAGCAGTAGTAGCAGCAGCAGTAGTAGTAGCAGCAGCAGTAGTAGTAGCGGTAGTAGTAGTAGAAGCAGCAAAAGCAGCAGCAGTAGCAGCAAAAGGAGTAGTAGCAGTAGCAAAAGCAGTAGTAGTGCTAGCAGTAGCAAAAGCAGCAGTAGCAAAAGCAGTAGTAGAAGCAGCAAAAGCAGTAGCAGTAGTAGCAGCAACAGCAAGGGCAGCAGCAGTAGTAGCAGCAGTAGCAGCAGCAGAAGCAGTAGTAGCAGCAGCAAAGGCAGCAGCAGTAGGAGCACAGCTAGCAGCAACAGCAGCAGTAGCAAAGCATCTGGTACAAAGCATAAGGTTAAGAAACAGTCCAAGACCACACCATTTCCACATGTCAGTGCTGCTGAAGGAGAGAGAAGTGTCCGTGAGCAGAAGCATAAAACACAGAGTAGCAGCAGAAGCACCAGCAGTGGCACCAGCAGCAGCAGCAGCGAAAGCACCGGTGCTTCCCAGCGCCACAGCAAATACGACCAAGAAGCTGAGACGAAGCACGTCAAGTCCCAGTTTAACAGTGACAGTGGCTATGACATTTCTACAGAACGGGTAACGTTTTCTGAGGCTTTGACTTCTGTTAGAAGGTGATCCTTAGTGAGCTGTAGGTAATAACTTCTTCTGGAATTTTGCAGGTATATCACCTTCCAAAAGTGTACCGGCTGCGCTTCAGGTCTGCTCACACGCATCAGGTAGGTCCTTTGGCAGGACAAGGGGTAATGGCTTTAAGCTAGAAAAGGGTAGATTTAGGTTAGATGTTAGGAAAAAGTTCTTTACTCTGAGGGTGATAGATCACTGGAATAGGTTGACCAGAGAGGTGGTGGAGGCCCCATCTCTGGAGACATTCAGGAGGCTCTGAGCAGCCTGACCTAGCTGGAGATGTCCCTGCTTATTGCAGGGGGGTTGGACTGGATGACCTTTAGAGGTCCCCAATGCATCCTATTCTGTTCTATTAATTCAAGTGCACACTCCCATGGTGGCCACAGTTGATATGGTCAAGCATGTTACTGAAAGGCTTCCTTGGGTTCGTTTCATTTGAGCGTTCCATACTGTCCAATAACCACATTGATGATGGGCAAAATAAGCAGATTTATTACTAAAATGCTATTCCACTACATCCTGCTGTTGTTGCAGCACTTGCAATCCTTAAATTTGGGTCAGGTCACCTTTAGGCCAGATACTCTACAATGCAGCCAAAGCTAAGCTAACAAAGACCATGGGAGTCTTATAAACCAGCAGATTCTCCCAATGGGAATAGCTATATCCACAGTTCTTAGGCAATTGTTGCAAAATCCTCAGCTATGTGCATTGTGTCAGAGACCACAGTTAGTAGGAGTTATGGCACAGAGGTATTTTAGGTGTATATTAAAGGACGATAACTTAGTGGCTTTTGTTGGTGTTGCACATAAAGTTATTATGCGTCCTGCTTGTGAAAGAGGAAGATGATTTACGGTGGTTTTAATTAAATTATAATATCTTTTTCCTTTATTTCTAAATAATATGGATCTATTTGACCACTTGTTAAGGGTTGGGTTTTATTTTCCCTAATGTTAGACCTGGAGAATGTGCTGTTGCCACTTGCAAATGCTGTCTAGGCAGCCTTCCTGTCAGCAGAGATCCAGGTGGATCCAAGGCACAATCTCAACATATTTCACTTCTGCCTATGATCATGAAAATAACACTGCAGATATGTCGAAGTCTGTCTGTAGAGGAACTCTGTCCTGTCAAAGAAAGCTGATAGGTCTGATTTTGATATCTACACTGTAAAACTAGAGACCACGTCATAGCTTTTTAACCTCTCTTTGTTTTGCAGCATCCAAATCATAAGGTATCGAGCAGCTCATCATCGTCTCGCTCCGAGCCGGCAAGCAGCCACAGCAACAGCAGCAGCAGTGGCAGCAGCAGCAGGAGCAGTCACCTGAGCACCACCAGCAGCAGCAGCAGCCACCACCATGGAGAAAACGCTGGCCACAGCTCCAGGAGCAGCCACGTGAGCAGACGAGACAGTATCCATCACAGCCACGGTTCCAGCTTGACTCGAGAGGTACTACTCTCTGTGTGGTCCAAACGAGCAGCCAGGCTTTGCTGGCTGCTGAGCAGGAGCTGTAGATGTGGTGGCACTCTAATTAGATGGGGGGGGATTAGACTTAGGAAATACACTGCCAGTCAAGTGTGAAAATTCAAATTCAAAGTCTGTTGAGAAATCTTTCCCCCCCCCAAAAAAGTTTTATCCAAATTCCCTTGGCTTTGTGGTGTTGTTTGCTAGTTTGTGGGTATATTCTCCTTCATTTCTAAAGTTGATTGCAGTATGTGAAAGCCTGGATTTGGAAATTTTAAAAAATGAAGGGGGTGGGGTTGTGAGTTAAAGGGGAAAGAATTTTCCTTTTCCTATGAAAGATCAAAATGCAAAATAAATTGCATGAAGGTAAAAAAATGGGGAGGAAATAAATAAGGTATATTTAAAGTCTTTTTTCTTTTTTAACTTAAGTCCACGTAATGATTTTGAGATGTAGACCTCAGGTCATGTGTGCATGCAGAGTATAACCAGAATCAAACTCTCCTTGGTCATTACTGATTGGTAAATGCAAAGTCCCGTTAAGCACAGGTCATTCTTATCTTTATCACACACTTAGTATTCTATAATTGTACTAAGTCAAGGTATCTACATAATAATATAACAAATAGCTCTTCAAATGCAGGCCATGTCGATGAGAACTCTGCTACTAAGAAGGATTTAGAAATAATCAACTGGCTTGAAGGAGCTGAAGTATAGTAAAATACCTTGTGAATGTGAATACTGCTATGAAGATATTTAGTATGTCACAGAATCATAGAATACCAGGTAGGGAGGGTTCTCAAGGATCATCTAGTCCCAACTTTTTTGAGTATGTATTGTAGACAGCTACTTGAAATATTAAAATAATGAACAAAATCTTACTAGGTGCATCAAGATAGCTTGGAAAAGTCTTGGATCCCTCATTAAAACACCATGCCTTTCAAAATTTCTGGTGGTAATGAAATGTTCACAATTCCACTCAAATTTATACTTAAATACTGGGGGTATAGAAATATGTACTGCAAACAAAACTGTCGAAGGCCAAGGGCAGCTTCCTGCCATCAGCACACATAAGCTGGACTGTAAATGCACAGAAATCCTTCAGCATAGATGGTTGGGGGTTGTTTTTCAGCGCAACTTCCTGGGCGACGTAATTCCACCTGGCATTACGATTGTGGCACAGGCAGTGAGGAGTGACAACAGAAATCAGGGTTATCAAGCTACAGCATATGTTCGTTCCGACTCTGCCAAAGTTGATGTGCAACTAGTCGTGGTTCAGTTGGCTGAAACCAATTGGAAAGCGTGTGCTGATGCTGTAATACTGCCTCTGAAAGCAAAGGTAAGAGTGGCGGCAGCTTCGACCACAGAGACATCTAAAAAACCCTGAGTTTTTTAAACGAGCAGGAAAATTAAACAAGAAAAACACACATAGGAAACGTTTCACAAAGTTTCTGAAACTGTTCCTATCTTTCACCATTCTTTTGAATTAAAAATAAAAATAATTTAAAGAAAATCGCCCATCTGGCAAAAGAAAAAGAATAAAAAAATAGAGATACATCAAAATGTGACCAATAGAAGCATAAAAAATGTTTGAAAAATTGCCTGCTTTGTTGCTACCTATTTATTATTTGCTCTATTTGACTATTGGGCTGGTTTTTTCTATACAGTTAATTTCAGAAGACTTAACAGAAATGCATTTGAAATGTTCTGTTCCTTGAGTTTTATATGAAAAGATGGAAAAAGTAAAGTTGGGTAATGGGTTGATGCCTGAGAGAACATCAGAAATGAAGGAACAGGTTCTTCCTTTGGTTTTATTTTTCTTTTGCACCTCCCTGTGCTGCACTTCCCACGTGCCTTTTAGTGCAAGAGATCTTTGTGTAAGAAAAAAACAAGAAAAAACTTGTATTTTGCAGCTGCAATTATCAAAACCAAATTGGGCGTGATATTTCAGTATCGAAATGGGGGGTGGTGTTCAAATCAAGAGATATTGGGGAAGGATAATAGAAAATATAGTACTGGCATCTTCTAGAAAAAATACATATTGATTCCAAAGTTACCAAGTCTAAGGAAATCTCAGGAAAATATCCCAAACCTGATGGTTCAGGGGTTGCTTTGAGACAAGAAGATCTGTGTGTATTTCTGCAAAGCCTAGCAAACTTTTTTTCTACTATGCCTTAGGTTTTTTTCCAAATGTAGGCAAAATTTCTCTCTGAGCCTATTTGGAGCGTAAGAAACAAACGCGGAAACATTTAAGGATCAATGTGAGGTTTGAGGAAAGAAGGAAAACTTGCCTTTTTCAGTGGTCGGGGGTCCTTCTGTGATTCTTTCCTGAACTTTGGCTGTTTCCCCTGTAAAGGCCAGACTGAGATGGGGCAAGGAGTGCTGGGACTACAGGGTCACAGCAACAGCTACCACAGGCCAGCTGGCAAGGAAACCAGCCGTGCAGCTGAAGGTGCAATGGGGAAATCTTCCATCCTGGATAAAAAAGACAAGCACGGCGTATGTAATTGGTTCTTTCCTAAGCTATTATTTTACCTTTCTTATTCTAGCTGGCTTTCAAAAATACTGAAAAAATTAGATGACAGTTTTCAGCCCAAACACGTTCGGGTGGTGTTTTGTGGGATATTTTGGTGTTGGTTTCTTTGGTTGGTTGGTCGGTTGTTCTGGTTCTGTGCGTTTTTTTCCGTTGGTTGGTTTGGTTTTGGGGGGTTTTTTTGGGGTGGTTGGTTGGGGTTTTGGGGGAGGGTTGTTTTGTTTTCATTTGGTTGATTTTTATTTTGCCTGTTTTTTGTTTTGTTTTGCTTTGCTTGGATGGGAAACACAAATTCAGTGGCACAAACATATTTTGTGACTGTGTTCTACTTTCTCCACGTTTCACATTAAAAGACACTTCCCAAATATTTAAAAACTTCATGTACTTAATTCATTCTTCATAATAAGCTATTTGACATTTTACTTCAAAATCCTATTTTGCTTCAAAATGCTTTTTTTTTTTGTTTTGAAATGTTCTTCTATTCAGTCTCAAAAAATAGCCAGTTAAATAAATCCAATGTGTTTCCTCTGGGTAAAATCAACCATTTGATTTGACCCAAAGTATTATTTCTTTGACTTTCCAGTTCTTCCATCATTTTCCTGATTTTTTAAAGCGCTGCCAATAGTCCCCACATCCCATGTCTGCTGTTCTTCACATACCTGAGTTTGTCACACCTTCTTCATCTCTAGATTCATGCAATATGTTCCTGGTGCAGCACTCGTGTTGGGCTTCTCAGAAGCAAGTCAGAGAAATCCATCTCATGAATTTATAGTAAGGGCAGCTGCAACATCTCCACGAACAATTGATACAGTAATTAAAGCTCCTGGGGTATGTGTCAATTTTTATTTTCTTTTTCTTTACCTTGAATGGATTTTCAACTAATGACAGTTTGATCCTTAATGTAAAGAGAACAAAAAAAAGGCAAAACCTTCCCTTTTAGGGAAGCTGTTCCATACCTGCCTGCGTTACATGGGTCTTGAAATAGATACAGCAACACTCCTGATTTAGTGCTGCTTTGGTGCAATGTAGCAGTAAGTTGAAAATCAGACTCTGTAGTCAAATACTTGGATTCCATGCTGAGAAGAGAAGTTAGGCCCAAATTGTCTCACGTATGGCTGCTCTGCACTCACATTTTTATTCATTCCACACCGTGTGACAGGTTCTGTGGGATGTGTAGGGGTCTCCAAGCAGGTAACAGGGCTTGAGAACACCTTGCACTCCACTGCAACCATGCACAGAGTCTACCTGAGTCAGGACACGCGTCCCACGTCAGCAGTGACTGCTTGACGAGACAGGTCCAAGCCACCTATGACAGCCACAGGCACAACTCTGCCTTAACCAGACTGGAGCAGGCTGTTACACTTCCAGAGCAGCTTGCACAGGCTGGATCTGCAGAATCCCACCGATTCATTTGTCCTTGTCCCCCAAATCCCTATGCACTGCTTTGAAAAATTCTCCCTATGGATCCCTGGCAAATAAATAACAGCTAGCTATTCATGCAGGGAGAAATTAGTGTGTCTTTAACCTTCCATGGTGCTTCAGCATTGCAGGACCCCTAGGAGATGTTAAGGAAGAAGCTGGCACACTAGGGCATTAATTTGATTCTCTTGGTAAATGAAATTTGTAGCTACAGTGAGGGAATCCTGCAGAAAAATTAGGGAGGGACTCTAGCAAGTGAGTGGACTGATAGGAGAAGGGGTAACAGTTTTAAACTCAAAGAGGGTAGATTTAGGTTAGATCTTTGGAAGAAATTCTTTACTATGAGGGTGGTGAGGCACTGGAACAGGTTGCCCAGCCATCCCTGGAAGTGTTCAAGACCAGGTTGGATGGGGCTTTGAGCAACCTGAGCTAGTGGAAGGTGTCCTTACAGTGGGTCAGGTGGATTGGAACTAGAAGATCTTCAAGGTTGCGTCCAATCCAAACCATTCTATTGTTCATCTATGTCACTTGTTTTCCAATGTCCTTAACAATTTCCTAGAAAGTCAAGAAGTGTGACTAGAAAAGAATACAATGGTTCCTCACAAAGTCTTGTGGTTTGGGTGCATCCTGGAGAGACTGACACAACTGCAACTGTATAAATGCATCTAAAGATCTTTTTTTTTCAAGATAAGAGTCTTTCTTTGTTTGCAGTCATATCTTGAGCAATATGGTTCAATTCATCTTAATGTATTTTCATTTCTGCTTTTTTCAGGTAACACTTTACTATCAGGCTCTCCGAATGCCATTCACTCTGCCCTTAGGCCCATCTCCAGATTATGAGACTCGAGATATCACTGCCTGGAATTTATTTCCTGAAATAGCATCGCAAATAGCACGAGAAGATCAATGTAAATTACTTAGATGCTTGTCTTATGAATAAGCAATGTTTGTAGATCCATCCTCTGCCATGACTGGGCCTTGCCTTTCCTTGTAATGGTCTTCTAGGGAAGCACAGCCTCTCTAATATTGCTTTCTCAACAGCTCGTTCCTTCACTTAGTAGCACGTTTATTGGCAGGGGAATGAAGAGACTTCAAACTGATATAAATATTCAGAGTTCAGGAATTGCTCCTGTCTGCAGGGACGAGAGGTTGTTTTCTGCCCCTGCTAAGAAGGTGCCGTCTCTGCACTGAGAGGCACCAGATGGTAGTTACAAGACAGATCATGTCTTTTCTACCATGTCTGTTTTCTTCAAAAAGGAGTCACGTGAGTCTTATCTGGTTGGTGCCTAAGCCTTTCTGTAGGCAATGTGAGCCACTCTTTACCATGGTCAGTTACTGTTTGTGGTTGCTCAAGAATTTGGTACATTTTAGTTGCTGTTAGCTTGAGTTTTGTGTTTAGCACGTAATCAAAATCAATATTCATATAGTCTATACCTGGTGGTTATTCCTGACAGACTCTGGCAGCATTGAAAGCTTTGCCAAGGAAATGATGAAGTTTCTTTCCTGTTTGGTGTGTAGTTCAGTCTCACAGAGGTGGCTTTCAATACTTTGCAGGAACATGTATGTCATTGTCACATCTGCCTTTTTCCTTTCTGGTTTTGTTTTCCAGCCACATGTGAAGTCAGAGAGGGAGATTTCAAAACATTTGATCACGTGAGCCGTACATATTCCTTCAATAAAACCTGCAACCTGATAGTGGCCCAAGACTGTAGGGAACACCCTAAATTCATCATCACTACAAGAAAGGTTGATCCTCAGTCCTTCTCAAGAGAGGTTCACATAAATACAACCTCAGTGTAAGTGTGGTTTGTTCTGAAGGTTCAGGAAATAGGTATAACATTGCGGGGGGTGAGTCTGGGGATGGGAGATGTCTAGCTCCTAGCAAAACCAGTTTGCAATCCGGTATTTTGGGAAAGACAGGACTTTCAGAAGGAAGCCTCATCCGAGATTCTTTGGTTTAGTTGCTCTTGTCTTCAATTTCACTGTCACCACTCTCTGATAACGTGCTCATTATGTCCCCACTGTAGTTCTAATTTATAGGTTGAATCTTAACCCCCAAAGTTCCAATGAATTTTGCACTTTGGAATGAAAACAGCTCATTCATTCCTTCGAAATTCAGATATTCAGATTGGTTCTCTGATGGCTTTGGTCACAAATACCTCTTCTTTTCACTTTTTAAATTAACCAGGAGTTTATTAAATTTTTCCTTATTATTATTTTCTTTCTCTGAAGGAACATCTCAATCTGTCCTTCCTCAAGTTCATCTCTCCTTGTGACATGCAATGAAGAACCAGTTCTATCAGACAGTGATGATTCTAAGTATGCAAAAGGTAAGCTGCAATACCCACTTTTCCACAGCTGACCTGGAAACTAAATATCTTCAAGATGTTTTTATAAATTCCACAGAAAAATCTCTATACCAAGAAAACACAAGTGTCATTAATTCAAATAGAAGCTAAAGTTTTTACTTTCTTGAGAATTGTATTGACTTATGTTCCTGTTTCCTGTAGTATATATGCTCTTATTTTCCTCGTGCACAACTCAGAGGTAAATAAAGCTATTTCTTATGTACGATGCATCCTGGCTGGTGATTGTTTAGAAAAAAAAGTTCTGGTTATTGTCACAGTTACATGCCCTAGTGCAGGTATTTAACTGGAGCACCAGCAATGTCATTATCATTTTAAGACATGGCAAATTGGATACAAAAGTCAGTTCCAACTCCAGGGAACAGCAGTAGAATATTTTTACAAATGAAGAGATAATTTCTTCTATTTTTGCTTTCTCTCACCACAAAGAAAAACAAACCAAAGCTGAAAAAAAAAACCACACAAAAAACCCAAACCAATCAAATCCAACTATAGCAGCAAAACTATCATCGTGAAGGGAAATGCATTATGGTGTATTTGGGGCTACTCAACTTCTCCATTAATGTGAAATTAAGCAGATCACCTCATGATTCACCATCTTTTTACAGGCAGTGTTAAAATTTATAAAAACGGAACAAGAGTTATCGTGGAAGCTCCAGCACATGGACTGAAGAAAGTAATTTTTGATGGAGTGATCCTTAAGGTACTAGGCTGACTTTCAAGGTTACTGCTTTCTTTCTCTTTAGTCCCTTGGCAATGTAACAGACCCAACACTTCAGTATTCACTACAAAGATCCGCTGGTTTATAGGTTACTGTTGCTTCGTGGATGAGAGGAAAGACCTGTGGACTTTGTGGAAATAATGACAGAGAAAAACACAATGAACTCCTGATGCCAAATCATAGGCTGGCACAGAGCTGTTCTGCTTTTGTTCATTCATGGGTGTTGCTGGAAGAAACCTGCTCTGCTGGTGAGTAGATCTGAAAAGACTTCATGCTTGAGGAGAATGCAATTTCACTTTTCCTCTGCCAAGAGCTACAAATTTCTTTATTTTGTTTTTTAAAGCAGTAGTTACCTTTTACTTAGAAAAGATAATAGCTATACATACCCATTTTGATGTCATTAAACACTGACTCTTTAAAACACTGCCTGTGAATACACAAAATATATGCTGCAGCAAAAGTCTTTCTCATGTGCAGTTCGATGCTAACTACATGATTGTGCTATAATTTCTTGCACCGAGGAGCTTTTATCTTTGAGGCAAAAATCAGGCCTAATCTTGCTCCCACTGAAATAAGTGTGTTTTTCACCACGGAATTAAAGCAGCTTCAGCTGACTTAACTCAATCAAAACAGCTGCAGACTAGGAACGCGGTGTCAGATCTGAAGTTTATGTAAATTTTCAGCCTGCAAACTTTCATTTTCGTGCTGCACCATCTGAGGGTGCAATCTCAGAGAAATATTTAGAAATTCTCCTGAAGTAAAAGAGCCTCCTCCCGTGTAGCTGGAAAAATAACGATGGTCTCCCATCACATCAATGCAGTTTTGTTCTATAGGTCTCCATTTACCTTGGACCTGAGATAACTTTATTGAAGTTAATGGTTTTTTTTCTCCTTGACTTCCGTGGCAGCAGAACTGTACTTATCTGTGTGTCAGGAAACAGAATCATAGCTGGGATCCTGTAAAGTTACATTATCCCTTTCTAGTGAGATAATTGCAACATTATAAAAATCACCCAATACAAAAATTATCCTTGATGCTATTATATAAATGCTGCCTTTTTTTTATTTTCTCCATTCACTACAGTTGACATTTTTCCTAATGCAATGAAGTAGCCAGTGTGCTTGCAGTATCTGGTCTTAATAGCTTTTAGACATGAGAGGTTATTTTCTGCGTATTATGTAGTTCTAAAAAACTGGGTATACGTGATTCCATTTGGGTTAGATTGTGCAATTAGATTTTAAAAATAGCTCCCCTTTCAGACTCTTTACCTCCCCCCCCCCACAACTTATTATCATCCTATCTCGATAACCTTGCTGCTGTGAAGATGGTTTGTCAGGCACCTGTGTTTTAATAAAAGCTGAAGAGAAAACATGGAGCTTTATTATTGCAACAATCGATTGGGATTTATTTCTACAATTTTAACTCCGTTTCCTTTTCCTCTTAGGGTGCAAGCTGCAGCGCAGTTATGTGAAGCTGGATCGAACTCCTACTATTGATGGCGAGGAATCTACGTGTTACTCTGTGGATCCTGTGCTGAAATGTATGAAGGACTGTACTCCCGTCGAAAAAGCTTCAGTTAAGGTTGGCTTCCACTGTTTCCCAAAAGGTAAGATGATTTTTTTCCCTCTGTGTGTGTCAGGTAGTGCAGGAGCTCTGTCAGAGCACTCGAAAGAACAAAACACAGCAGAGCCACACACAGACCTGTATTGCTCTGGCTCCTCTCTGAGCTGCTGTTTTTAATCCCATTAGTATTTGCTGTAACCGCTGACAGTACTGACCAACTAAAAGCTAGTTTAGATGATGGCAGGTAGCATCAGCTGAGAAAAACATTCGAGGTGGTAAAAGGGGCAGCAGTGATCAATAATTTTTCTTCATGTTTTCAAGACCTCCATAAAGTTGAGATAAGCAACACCGAGTCCTTTTATGCACATTACAGCCTGCAATTTTGTGTAGACCAGGGCAAGCAAGGCGATTGAAAGTCAGTCAAGTAGTGTGACATGACTGCTGTGATTAGGCTGCCATGCTATGCCATTGTGCAATACATCAGAAAAAAAAACCCAACAACCCACATAGGTGAAATGTTCTCTAAATTGTTCCAAAAAATGGTTTGGTTTTGAAGGTATTTTATAGACACACACCCGTGCCCCAGATTTTTAAAAACACTGGACCTTTTTCTCCTTTCACTGGTACCAATTTGTCACGGATGTGATGTGTTGTCTACCACAGCTTCACACTGAATACAGCCTGCAATCCTACAGATATTTCTGGTGCATTCCTTCCTCAATCCTTTGAGGAATTACACAGGACATGTGTACCTTAGAAGTAAACCTACCATTAGGGAGTACCTACTAAAGTGGTCTATTCTCTGTGTTAACCATTGTTGGCCAAATCCATTATTAACTGGGATAATCCAGTGTAGTTTCACTGAAGCCAATGGACCCCTGTGTTGAGTGATACTGGAGAGGAAGAGAGTACTTTTACATCTGATTTTAAACAACATCTGTGTAGAACTCTGCACTTTGCTCCTGTTAATAATCTCTGCAATGTGCTGAATCAGCCCCTGAAAGTAATGAGTGGCTTTCTATAATAGTCAGCCATCTACAACAGCACATTCAACAAGTAGCACAGAGAGAGTGCTAATAGTTTTCTGACTTCTCCCTGAGATGTGAATAGATGCATCCTTTTATGAAAAGAAAAATCCACCCTCAAAAAAAAAAAAAACCCAACAAAACCCTTCCAAAATCTTGTCATATCCACATTTCACAGATTTCTTTTGTGCGTCCAAGTCTGTATCTCTGAAATGTCATCACCCTGGGCCTCTCGCTGCCTCAGAATATTAGGCTATAATAAAGCTGTCTCATTCTCTCACCAAAAAAAAAAAAAAATAAAGTGTGAGAAAAGAAGAAAATCACACAAAAAAAGACATGTTAGTTGTCGCAGCCAGTGCTGCTTTTATAGCAACTGCAGGCTTCTCTGGTTCATTTACTGAACCAGAGACTGGGAAGTCTGCTAGCAACATTCCTAATCAAGGACTTTTTTTTTTTTATTTATTTATCCTGAGGAGAAGGAGGAGGAGGGAAAGGAGGGAAGGAAGGAAAATATGTCATTTGTGGGTTTTTTAGCAAGATGATTGCTTTTCCTCAGGCTAAGGATCAATAGGAATACAAGGCCAGCCCTTAAAAACTGGGCTTTTTTTTCTTTCTTTGTTCATTGACTCTCGAGCAGCAGTGTTCAGACCCACAGTGTGCCCGATAGTAAGAGACATAACCAGAATTAATGTGTATAAAAAGCAGAACTCGGGCATTTTATAGCTTTTCTCATTTCACACCTTGAAAATATTGTATTCTTTTTTTTAAAACACATCTCCAGCACCTTTCTAGAGAATATTTATTATCCAGTTTATTATGCAAACCCCTTCTTCAGGTTGGACAGTAATTTAGCCAAGGAGGGTATTAGCAGTTCAGGAGATAAGTGACTGATACAACCTGAAGCCACACAGTGGTCTCCAGCTTTCCCTGTGATGAGAGATGGCACGTTATAAATGCGTTGCCCAACTAAGGGATAAAACAAATGGAGGTAAAATTATGAAACCTTTGCCATTCTCATTATACAACCTTAATCTAAATGGATGTCCTAATATTCTTCCAGATGCAACGATAAACCTTCAGCTAGCTAAGAATATTTATTGGGAGGATGAATATCATTATTGCATTTAGATTATTTCAGCATTAAGGGATATGGCTTATTCAAGCTGCTGTTGATAAAGCAGTGTGCTGGGGTTAATACTGCAACTGCCAGTGCTCTGCAAGATTTCACAATATGCGGGGAACTTTAATTAGAAGTTTATGAACCTCTGAATATTCTCCAAAGGGCTTATCCTTCAGAATGAGCTTCGACAAATAGTCAGCTGAAACACGCAGCGATAGGCAGCGCTGAGATGAAAAGAGATTGCTGATGTGTGTTGGTACGTGGTGGTCTTAGGTTGACGGTGGCTACCTCCAGCACTTTTACAGCCTTCTGCCTGTGGTCTTTGTGCTCCGTGGCACGTTCGTCATTTTGTTTGTAGGGAAGTATTATAGTAATTGTATCATGGATGAAAATCCTGCTCCGAGTCACCGAGTCGTCGGTTAGATGTCAGATGCGGGGGCAGGATTTCATTCTCGACTTGACGAGGGGGTTGGCAGCCATCAAAACAGCCTTTCCTTGAAATGCGTTAATTTGCTTGATGTTAGTTAACAATGCCTTCTCTCTCCTGACAGCTACTGCTGTAAGCCTGCCCGAATGGCAGAGGAGCAGCGATAAGAAGTCTGCATCTGAGGATGTTGTGGAGTCTGTGGATGCTGACGTCGATTGTGCCTGTACCAGCGTCTGTAGTTAAGCTAAACGCTTTAGTTCTGTGCTGTAGACATACTATGCAAATAATTGAATAGCTGGGCAGATAAGAAGAGAATGTAATAGCTGTAGTAAAATATTAAGAAAAGTGCTTGAAGAAAATAAGCCTATTGCATTGCATCCAGAGTCAAATGCATTCTGTACAGTGCGCTGCTTAATAAATGTTGTTCATTAAATAAGTATTCATGTGATCTCTCTATTTTTCCCTATCAACAGAACAATCAGGCCAACTATAATATTATCCAGAAATTCCGCTTCCCTTTGTCTGAAATATAATTAGAGCAGTCCGCTCTTAAAATTATGTTCACTAGGTGATGAAAGAAAAAACGTGATTACGGCTACTGCTAACATTCCATTGTGCAAAGAATTTCATATTTAGCATACTAAAGACACAGTAAGCATTTGTTTTCTTTTATGTTTGCTGGTAGAGAGCAAAGTCTGTTCTTGGAACCATTCTGGGGGAAAAAAAATAAATTAATAAATAAAAAAAAAAAATACATTTTACTCCCAGCAAGACCATTAGCCTTAGTACATTTTACAAAGGAATGAATTGGACTGCTAGACTCCCACTGTAGCTTTCCAGAGAGCTATAGTGTGTGACACAGTCCCCATTTTCATTTAGATTTCAATGGATGTGCTCTTGCTTCATGAGCTAAAAGTATGAATAGGAACTTTTTTTTTTTTTTTTTATGGTTTACCATCTCCTATTGTATGTCTATGAAAATGCCACCTTCAGAAACTTCGGGGAACAATAATACATCAGGTAGCATTCCAAATACTCCAAGAAATAGTAATACATAGAAAAATATGTAAGATCAATAGCATTGTAAAGCTAGAATAAAGTATAAGCAGGACAGTTATAATCTGCTTAACCACTGAAGTGTCAACCTGCTCGCTTTCCCTGTGCAGAAAGGTAATTCCCTCCCCCCCCAGGGGACCAGGAGTAGGTGGCACCTTGGAGGGGCCAGTGTCTCTCTTCACCTTGTACAAGAATCAGCAGTGCAATGAGCCGTGAGAGGTTTTCTGTAACAGGCAGCAGCAAGCAGCATGCTCTTCCAAGAGGAGCCTTAGCTTGGGCAAGGTACTGCTGAACCCAAAGAGTGGCAGGAAACTGCCTTTCCAACTGAAGACTTGAGCTATCAGAAAGGGAACTGAAGAATAAATAGCTGAACTATTACAGAATAACATTTCTCATCTTTCAAGAGGAGGAACGTGAGTCGTGTGTAGTACTCCTCTTACTCTCTTTCAAGTTGCATCTCGGCACCAACTTGAAATCAGGAAAGCCCCAGTTTTTCTCAGTGTACTGCACTTCCTTCATTATTTCCAGAAGAAAGTAAACCCTTATGAGTTTTCTTCAAATCAGGTATCTGAAGATACCAGACTCAAATCACGTCTGGTGCTTAGCCCTGTGGTAAGTATGTTTGCCTCTACCCCTGAGCCTCAAACCTGAGGATATCTTAGAGAGCAAAAGGGAGTTACCTGCCTCTTTCTCTTCCTCCAGCCTTAATTTAGTCTATATGTTGTATTTGAGAAGCTTCATGAGTACTGGGTCCATCTGGAGCTGGCCCATTCTCCATTCAACAGCTTTCTTTCGTGCAAGCGTGTCCAAACGAGGACAGGGAATGTGAGTTCTGATGCTGTGTTTTCATTTCAGCCAGGAGTTCCCTGTGTTTTGCTAACTCCTCAGAAGGGCTACATTGCAAAAAGGTAAACAAGAGGGGAGATGAAGAATATTGTATTTAACTTTCCTTAAAAATCAGACTAATATTACACCTGGAGAGTCCTTTTCCTCCTGATGCTGTTTTGACTGTGGTTTATGGGAGATCTGCCATTGACTTTCATAGGATCAGACTGTCATCTTTAATCCAATACCTTTCTCTTTAATCTGCTTGTTTACAAAAGACAAACTTTTGCCAGACAACCACTTCAGCTAAGACAAAGATAGTGAGGGAGGAGTTGTAGCAAGAGAAGAAAAATGAACTTTCCTGCTTAACTTCCAGAACAGGAATTTCATAACAGCAAGGAGCCATTAGTAAGAGAAGTAATTCTGCTCACAGTAAAACAGAGTCATCTACACAGAAACATGACACTAATTAACAATGATCAAGCTGGGATGCACAGTAAAAAAATACAAGGAGCTCATAAAGGCAAATGTTTCTCCCCCCAAAAAAACAATCTGTAGACTGTTAAAGTCATCAGGAAAAACCTGAAGACAGAGACTGATCAGCAGTCCTAAATTAGGTTATTCTGCAATGATGATACCTAACAATACATGCTGTAAAGGGTTAAAAAAACAAGAAGTGTTCCAGGTCAGGCCTGTCCTGGGGACTCTGCATCAAGGAGAAGACACCTCTGGCATCCCAATTAAAGGGAGCTGCCAGGATGGACACATGTGTCTTCCTGCTAAGGTGTCATACCTGGTAAAAGGTCTTCTGCCCGTGCTAAACCACACACATAGGCCTTTCCCCCAGCAGAAGCTCCTCTGTGAGCACTTTCCACTGGAGGTGGTGTTAAGATATGTGTTTAGATAGGAGGAAAAATGTCTTCAGTGAAAGAGTAGTTAAACATTGGAACGGGTTGCCCAGGGAGGTGGTGGAGTCACCTCGGGTTGCCCAGGGAGGTGGTGGAGTCACCATCCCTGGAGGGATTCAAAAAAGAGAGTAGATGTGGCACTTCAGAGCATGGTCTAGTGACCATGGAATTGTTAGGTAGAAGGTTGGACTTGATGATCCTGGAGGTCTTTTCCAACCTTGATGATTCTGTGATTCTATTAACGGGCAGCAAGGCTCCCAATGCTTTGCTGCATGTGATAGCTTGAGCCAAGAGGTCCTAAAAGAAACTCCCAGCTCATGCATTGTCCTCAATACAAGGAAAGAAAGGTAAAACTGCCCCACAGTGTTAAAGCATAGCCAGGGAATCCCCTCACCAGCACCTTACCAGAACTGCAGCCCGGTCAGTGCATGAGCTGGAGTTTCTTTAGCACTTTGGGGGCAAAGCCGTCGCTTACAGCCGGTCGGACTCTTCCAGGCAGTCAAAGGCATTCCGCTGGCTCAAGCAGAGGGGAAAGCAGTCTCTAGCAAAACCCAAGCACACTCCTGTCACTGGTCTGTGCAGGGCATGGGCAAGACACAGCTCTTATTATTTCCCTTTCAAAGGGGGGAGCTTTCATTTCTGGCCAGCTCCCGCTCGTTAGTCCTCTTGCTGAGACAGCCAAATGTCTGTGACTGACCAAAAGACTCCACTGATGTTGCAGCTGTAAAAACCAAATATAAGGCAAGTTAGTAAAGCCTGAAGTTGGCAGTGGGCACAGCAAAGCAAAAGGCTTAGAAGCAGCTCATTTTGCCAAAGGAATTAAGAGCATTAGTGGTACAAGTGTGAAAAAGCCCTTCTGGAGTTTCTAATGCGCCACATAGACGTTCCCAACCCATCTGGGAGGATAACTGCAGTCCAGTTTTAAACCTCATTTGGAAATCATGCCTGTCCTGTCTTATAAAGCAAAGCAAAGTTATATAGCCTACCAAGTGTCAAAATGTGTACTTCACAGTCTGAGCTTTTATGCACTCTACTTTTCATTCCTAGTGGTCTGAATTAATGAACTCTGGACTTTACTGTAGCAAGCAAGGACTATGACCTGGCAATTACAGTGCTCCAGTATTGGTTAAAAAAAAAAAAAAAAGAGACGCAGGCCTGAACATAGGGAGGCCAAGCTTGAGTCCCAGTCCTGCCTTTGCAGCCCTGTAGTGTGGTTTTGCATGAGGCTGGGGATTTCTATGCCTCATTTTCTGCCTCGGAAGGATATGACTACTTTCCTACTTGATGGAGTCAGAAATGCTTATGAATTTATAGTCCCATACGTCTTTTGCAAGTTCTTCAGTGATTCTAGAGAGGAATTTCTTTTTTTTTTTCTTTTTTTCCACTAGATCTCCTAACCACATGAGTATATTTTACTGTGGAGTTGAAGTTTTTCATTTTCAGATTCATCCAACTGTACAATAACCATACATTTGGAAAAAAGTCAAAACAACACAATTCATTCATGGTCAGCTTTGGTTAAACCTTGGTGGCTTATTCCTAAAAGCCTAGAATTGGATCCTGCTATTACAGAGGGATAGGCAAAAGTCTATTGGAGACACAGTCTTTTGTATCCTAGACAAAGACAATAAACCTTTTGTCCATCAGACTTGGCTCTTTTGATTCACTAATTGTAAATGACATAGTGAGTCTCGGGCGAGCGTGGTCATTCTGCTCCAGAGAAAGGAGCTGCAGTGTGATAGGAAAGGACAGACCTGTTAATATCAGACTCCTCCTGGAAATTAAATGCCTGTTCCACAGCATGAGCATTAAAAAAAAAAAACCCAAAACCCAAACCCAAACCCAAAATGAGTACAATTCTAACCCCGCTGCAGTCAATGGTTAAACTCAACAGAGCTAGGCTTTTACTCAGCATGTTTGAATGAGTTATTAAACGAACTTTAGTTGTCCCTAAAAATAAATGTACTGTGTGGATCTAAGTGCAGCTGATGAATAAGAAACCTCGGGAATCTAGCAAATACAGTAGTTAGGGCTAAAAACCAGAGACAGCACAGGAGGTTGCAGAAGAGAGTAGCTATTAGTGGCCATCTGAGCTTTATGTTGCATCTCAAGGTCTCTCATGCCATCTACTGGCACCTTTGTTTACTGACAAGGCTTGAAATCTTTTTTTCCTCCCGGTTTATTTATAGGTCTGATACATTTCAGACAGTTTTATATAAATTCTAATCAAGGTTTGGGGTGGGTTGTTTTGTTGTTTATGGGTTTTTTTCCCCCCTCTAACCTCCACGCTTGATTACTATGTGTTTTTCTTCCTGTAAGTACATCACAATTCTGTACCTTTCTGAACACCATTTCACATTGTCTCTGGAGGAAAAAGACATTGCCTAAGACATTCTCATTTCTGTTATTGCTGGATAGGCAGTAATTACACTGCAAGCAGGGCTGGGAAAACAGTTTACTGAGAAAATCCAAAGCTCTTTGAAAATAGCACTTGTGGTTCCTCCTCAATCAGCGTGAGAAGGTTGTTATTTCGGTGCCTGAAAATGCTTTAATGTACCAAAAAACACCTGACTTTCCCTCTCTTTTCCCATGCAGGTCACTTAGCTGTAAGTCACACTGAACACTTCTATGTCCTATTACTAAGTTTACGTTCAGGTGGGTTTAGGGAAGCAGGAATGATGTACAGATAGATCTGATCCCAGCACGTCCTTCCATCATCTGTAGCCTGTTTCTTCCTGATGTCCCAGTTTCCCTTCCCTATCTCTGTCCACTGGCCTGTTCAGCTTCTCTCAGCAGGACAAACCTGAACACCTCATAGAACTATGAAGTGGTAGGGGTTGGAAGGGACCTCTGGAGATCATTGAGTCCAACCCCCCTGCCAGAGCAGGGTCACCCAGGGCAGCCC
>JANHFX010029236.1:28745-46910 GCA_027560015.1 Chloroceryle amazona | reverse complement strand
AGGGGGGGCTGGAAAGGCTCCAGAGCAGGAGACTCCACAACCTCTCTGGGCAGCCTGTTCCAGGCTCTGTCACTCTCCCAGGGGAGAAGTTTCTCCTCATGTTGAGGTGGAACTTCTCAGTAGTGACCTGGCATAGGACGGGAAGTGATGGTCGCAAGGTGAAACACAAGAAGAGCCCAGTCCCCTCTCCTTGCCCCCCACCCTGCAGAGATTTGTAACCATTCATCAGCTCCCCTCTCAGGCTTCTCTTCTGCAGGCTAAACAGCCCCAGGGCTCTCAGCCTTCCCTCAGCAGAGATGTTCCAGCCCCTTCAGCATCCTCACAGCCTCCACTGGACTCTCTCCAGTATTTCACTGTCCCTGTTGAACTGGGGAGCCCAGAACTGGACACAATCCTCCAGCTATGGTCTCACCAGTGCAGAGTAGAGGGGGAGGAGAACCAGCCTGGACCTGCTGGCCACACTCTTCTTTATGCACCCCAGGAGCCTGTTGGCCTTCCTGGCCACAAGGGCACATTGCTGTCCCATGGAGAATGTACTGTCCACCAGGATACCAAAGTCCCTCTCCATGGAGCTGCTTTCCAGCACTCTTACTCCTAACCTGTAACCAGTACATGGTGTTGTTACTCCCCAGGTGTAGAGAGAAAATTAGAGAGGTAAAATTAGAGAGAAAATTAGACAGAAGACTGCTAGACCCTGCTATGTAAAGGTGTACAAGGGAGGATTGCAGTCTTGAGTATAAACACCTCCATTGTATCTACGTCTTCTACTTTCCTCTGCAAAGCTGAGTATCAGTCTCTGCAACACTACAGCTTCACATTGGAAAATTCTGCTGCAACCAAACTGAAATGTTACAGAGGAATGAGTTGGTGACCTTGCCTGACAGACCAAAATAAATCTGGCAGGCAGGTTGCCCCCTTTGCCAAGTCCTCAGATCTCCAGCTGCAGCCGTGCAGATTACACAGCTTCCTGGGCCGGGTGAGGTTGCCAGCTCCAAGTCCAGCAACCAGCCAGCTCCCCTGCCCTGCCTCCTGCCTTCAGCTTGGCTCTGCAGGCTCCTAAGCATGCCCAGGGCCAGCTGGTTAGCACCAGGCAGACAAGGAACCTGGCACTCCCCCCACCTTTTGGCCAGCTGGTGCATCAACAAAATGGATTGCTCCACTCATGAGAAATGCTGCGATGCCAACATCTCCCTCCGGCGCAGAGCGAGACGCAACGTGACAGCCCCAACCCCCCCGAGATGCAGCTCCTTTTCACAGTGCAGTCCAGGCTGCTCGCTGCCTGCGCTCCTGGAGGAGCTTTTCAGGTGTGGTGTGATGAGGATGGATATTTTTGAAAGGATCTAAGGCACAAAGCACTAATATTTTGCACATCGTTCCAGCTTTCTCTTGGTGGGTAGGCACAGATAGCAGAAAAAAAGATCAAAGTTTAGTTCACTGGCACAGGCCAATCTCTGTGCTTTGCGTGCTACTCAGTCCTACCAAAACTGCAGCTTTATGTGAACAAAAACCCACAGAGAGAATCCTGGCCTGGCTAAGGCAGAATCGTAACTCAGGCTGCAGTATTGATTTATATCATGTCAATACAAATACAAATGCAAACACTACAAATGCAAATACAAATGCAAATATAACTATATATAAATAATACAACCACAACTACAACTACAAATATAAATATATGTAAATAATATAATTAAGATGATGTTCTCATTTTTTTCAAAGCTCCTACCACCAGTTCTCAGGCTCAGTCCTTTCCAGCACAAACATTTGGATGTTGCCTTCACTATTCTGCTGCACATTTTCAATATGGCACTGAAGAGTGCTTGAAATGTCTAAGTTTTTGCTTCTCTTGAGCTCTTGCCTTGCTATTAGCATCCTTTTGGATGATACTCCTTCCTTTAAAGTCGTCTTTTAAAGGGTTTTTATTCAGTGCTTTATCTACACAACTAATTTGTTTTGAGATTAGGCAATCAGGACCATATGCCTGAATGGCTCCACATTTAATGGCAACATAAATATTTGCTGTAGTTTTGTCCACCCCTTTACCATTGTTCCAGTCATCAAGTCCCCTTTTAACTGCAGCTCCATACAGAGCACAAGAGGCAAGCACTGCAGTGCCACAAGACCTTATGTTTGCATAACTTCCAACATCCTCTGCACTGTAGACAATGTCAGCTTTTCACCACTGCTGGCTGTAACTGTATTTGTTTAGCCAAGATGTCAAAACTCTTATTTTTAGCTCAGGGAGTCCTTCATCCAATAGGAAAAATTGTTACATTACCACTGATCTACAAGCACTTCATCCTAAGGCAGCCAAGGGGGTTTAAAACCCCCCAAAAATAGCACTTTTTAAAAACCATCAGCCTCGAGACAGTGGGTGTTTGGAAGAAACAGGTGAGATGGGATCACTCAGGGTTGGACCCCTCAGGAAGCTACCTGATAATTTCCACATTACATCATTCTTGAATTTCAGTCATTTCCTCAGTAATTGCACAAAGAGCACTGAAATCATCGAACTTTGATGGCTTCCTGCACTTCAACTTGCACAATACAAACATTAGAAAAGTTTCTGCTGCTGCAAAAATGTTGGTCACTCTTCTAAATGGGTGTATGAGTAAAATACATGGCCTAGTCTGCCATGCTATTCCAATGACTCAAGTCTGAAAACTGCAGTAGTTTTTCTGAGTGACAGACTGAGAGGTTACTTATTTTGTTATCACACAGCAATTTCACAGTTACTGGGTTTCATTACCCCCTTCCCTCCCCAAAAGATTTCCTTCATATCCTACTTTCCTTCAAAAACCTTTCCTACTTGAAGTGCTTCTCTTTGCCTGAATTCTTCATTATGGTATTCAAAGGGCTGCTTTTCTCACAGCATCACAGAATGTCAGGGGTTGGAAGGCATCTCAAAAGGTCATTGAGTCCAACCTCCCTGCCAGAGCAGGATCACCTAGAGCAGGTCACACAGGAAAAGATCCAGGTGGGTTTGGAATGTGTCCGGAGAAGGAGACTCCATACCTTCCCTGGGCAGCCTGTCCCAGTCCTGTTCCACTCACAGTGAAAAAGTTTCTCTTTATGTTTCCGTGGACCCTCCCATGTTCCAGCGTGGACCTATTGTCCTTGTGCTGTCATTGGGCATCGCTGAGCAGAGCCTGGCTCCATCCTCCTGACACTCACCCTTTCCAGGTTTATAAACAGGAATGAGGTCACCCCTCAGCCTCCTCCAAGCTAAGGAGCCCCAGCTCCCTCAGCCTTTCCTCAGCAGGGAGATGTTCCCTTAGTCAGAACATAGGATCATAACAAAAGTGCTATGTAACCTCAACCAGCTGTACAGAATCCTACAGCAACCCCCCAGGAGATCTCACCGCAGCTCCCCACTACCCCTACCCGCTGCTGCTGTGCTTATCTTCTAGAAAAGAGCCTTGGCCATCTCCTCAATGGCCTTGCCTTTGAGGGAATGGATCAGCAGGGAAGCAGGCTGGCTCAGACCCTTAGGTGAGGAGAAGCCTTCTTTGTAGAGTTAGCTGCTCACAGCCTGAACCATAAATCATAAAAGAGTTAAATAAAGCCCATTAGCTACTTTCTCTGTAGAGGACCCTTCTTGCCTGGCTACTGGGGGGGGGTCTGTCCCTGGCAAACTCATTGCCACTAGAGGGCAAACGTGCCCAAGCCATTCAACACAAGGAATCCCTCAACATTCAGCTAGCATCTAATTCCATTTCAATCTCTTTGCTTAACTGTCCCTTCAGACAAGGTACCGTGACGGTATCTTTTACCAGACACACCAATCTCAGGCACACTACAGGTATTCACAGCTGCAACTGTGCCAAAATACGCTGCCAGTTCATTACAGGTGCCTCTCAGATTGTTGTCACTATGCAAGTCAGGCACTGCCCTCAAATACCCAAGTGAAAATCCTGTATACATCTTGATATGATTCACACCAACGCAAGTGAACACAAACGAGATACATTTCACCTTGTGGAAAAAGAATTATTTTGAAATAGATATGTCTATATATCTACCTAACCAGCTGGAAGGCTTCCAGATCCTGCCTTGGGAATCTCCTATGAAAGGAGGAGGTGATAAAATGAAATATCTAGACTGACTCCCCCTACGAGGCACTTGCCTGGCTTTCACCTCCTCCTGAATGAGCACATGGGCAGTTCCAAGTCTCATCCACCAGTTCATTGTAACAGCTTCAGAGTCTGTTTCTGGGGTTGGTCATTATCACATATTATGGGCATTGGGTTATTCAAGTTAGGATACAGAGGTGGTTTCTGGTGTAACAAAGTGAAAGGAAGAAAGTAAAGACCACGCACAATGTAGGGAGTAACTCTAGATGTAATTTAATCTATGAGGATGAAATAATATATATAATTTTTAATAATTTCTTGAAAGGTTTGTGCAGGTGATTTTCCTAATGGAAAGAAATTATAGAGCCAGACATACCCTGCAGTTGTAGAAGCCTAAAGAACTGGTATCAAAGCTCAGAAGCTGGCAAGTCAGATCCCCCCCTTAATGCCATTTTTCTTCTTAAAAAGGAGGTCCAGCTCCATAACTACAATGAGATGCAGTTCTACTGATGTCTCTGGAGTTGTATGTGCCTCTGATAGCAGTGTGACCACCCCCCAGCATCAGGATTCTAAAAGATTAGCCCAGCAAGCACATAAAATAACAAAAGCTACAGAAAATTTTCAGCATTTTCCTTCAGCTCCTTAGAAGGGAAGTTGTCAAAGTAGCTGCCTGCTAAACGTATCATCTGCCTTACTACAGAAAGAAGGATGTCAACACTGCATGTCAAAACCAACCCTGATATATATATTTTTTAAATGGGCAGGATCTGACACAGATCCCAAATGTCTCTGCAATTACCTGCATCTGTAGGAAACGCACAAAAAGATTTAGCTTAAAGAGCTCCCAGACTATTTTCCAGTCTTGCTTTTCATGACAGAATCAAAGTAAAACTCTCACGAAAATATTTCCAAAAGCAGTGTTTGAGGAGATTGTAAGTTTCAGTTGTTCCTGTGCTTTCACACCAGCAGCAGTGCAGTTTGGCCAGTGACAGTTTGCTCTTAGCCACCACCTCTCCTGGGCATCTTGTGACTCTTCCCCCATGAGCTCCAGCCCTCTGTCAGCACCCAGACACAATGACACACAATGGCTTTCAGGAAAGAGACTACTCAGAGTGGGTTCATGTCAGCAGACCTCTTGAGCTACCACTATTACCTTCAGAAAAAGACTTTGGGATGCTGCAATGTGACTTACAATGGCCATCACCTCTCCTAGGAGGACAGACTGAGAGAGTTGAGGTTGTCAGTCTGGAAAAGAGGAGACTCTGAGGAGACATTCTTGTGGCCTTCCAGTATCTTAAGGGAGCTACAAGAAAGCTGGGGAGGGACTTTTTAGGATGTGGGGTACTGGTAGGACAAGAGGGAATGGATCAAAACTAGAGGTGGGTAGATTCAGATTAACCATTAGGAAGAAGTTCTTCCCCATGAGGGTGGTCAGACCCTGGGACAGGTTGCCCAGAGAGGTGGTGGAAGCCCCATCCCTGGAAGTTCTTAAGGCCAAGCTGGATGGGGCTCTGAGCAACCTGCTCTAGTGGGAGGTGTCCCTGCCATGGCAGGGGGGGTGAAATTAGATTATCCCTTCCAACCCTGACAATTCTATAATTCATGGTAGTGGGAGTGGACACCACTTCCCAAAGCCAATACTTACATGAGCACAAGAGGTAAATTAATTCATTCCTAACCCCGTGGACTACCACCTTTTCCCTGCTAGTACTTTCTCCCACCAAAAGCCTATTTCAGCCACCAGCAGTAACATGACCTAAAGTCTGAGCTCGTCTACAGAAGCTCTACCTTCCCACATGTCAGCCAGGTGTGAGAGTCACGACACTTCATAGCTGGTTTCTCAGGTTCATTTTTCACATCCCACTGCAGATGGTCACTTCAGAGCTGTATCCAGCCAATATAAATAATTAATTAGGCTGTATTAGCCCAAGAGCAGGTCTACAGATGCAAGTTGTTCATGATGGCACTTTAGGATTATTGACAACTGATCATTTACATCCTTTGTGTGTGTGATTTTTTACACTACAGAAGGCATGTACAGATTCCTAATACATCGTTTTACAAAAACTTCTGAATGTTCATAGATGGATTAAAAAAAAAAAAGAACAAAAAAGAACAAAGCCTTTATGTTAGCCATAGGTTTTTTGCCTTTATAACTAACCTTTATTCTCTCCTGAGCTGGATTCACTAAGCATACAAAAAAAAACCAAATGTGCTTTGGTGGACCAGGGAAGTAAATCTCTGGGCAGGTTTCACAAGTGTCCCTATGGATTCTTAAGCAGAGCACTGAGGAAATGTTTATAGTTAAGCCAGTGGTGTGCAAGTATTAGGGGATGACACAGCCCATCAGCTGCTTAGTCAGCACACCTCAGTGCCCTCCTTTCTCCTTCTTTCACTACTTGGAAAGGAAAGGAAAGGAAAGGAAAGGAAAGGAAAGGAAAGGAAAGGGATGAATGCTGTAGACGGTGATTATCTGAAACTGTCTGAACAAAATTTTCTTCCCTCTAGAGGAATTCTCAGATGAGTGGTTAAGTTTCTGTCATTCTGGATTGGGCTGGATGCTGCAAGTCATCCTTGACCTTACTTTACCTAAGTTACTGCTATCTTCCACCATCAGACAGTTTATTCTTTAAGGGATATGTGTAATTTTCTCATAGCTTAAGTTTTTAGAAAGGGAAGAAAGACTTTGAAGTGTCACACGAGTTATGTCTTCAGAGTATAGTGGTCCCTAATGGGACAAAAGTATGGCAGAAATGGAGTACTACCACATTCTGCTTTCCAGCTGATGTGCTTGTGTGCATGGCCTGAGCACCTTCCTCAAAAGAAGGAAATCACAGAATCATAGACTCATTAAGGTTGGAAAAGACCTCCAAGATCATCAAGTCCAGTCATCCACCCAAAATTATCATGACCACTAAACCATGACCTGAAGTGCCATGTTTAGATGTTTTTAGAACTCCTCCAGAGATGGTGACTCCACCCCCTCCCCAGGCAGCCTGTTCCAAGGTCTTACCACCCTCTCAGTACTCACTTTTTCCTAATATTCAACCTAAACCTCCCCTGGTGCAACTTGAGCCCCTGTCCTCTTGGCCTATCGCTGGTTACTTTGGAGAAGAGACCAACACCCACCTCACCACAACACCCTTTTCGGGTGGTTGTAGAGAGCAGTAAGGTCTCCCTTTCTCTTCTCCAGGCTAAACAACCCCAGCTCCCTTAGCCTCTCCTCATAAGACATGCTCTCCAGACCCCTCACTTCATTGCCCTTCTGGACCTCCATGTCTACCTTATACTGCAGTGCCCAAAGCTGAAGACAATACTCAAGCTGCGACCTCACCAGAGGCACAATCACTGCCCTAGTCCTGCTGGCCACACTATTTCTGCCTCAAGCCAGGATGCTGGTGGCCTTCCTGGCCACCTGGGCCACACTTCTGGCTCATGTTCAGCCAGCTGTCGACGAACACCCCAGGTCCTTTTCTGCCAAGCAGCTTTCCAGCCACTTCCAGAGGAAAATATGCTCTGGTGCCAAACAAATGGGCAACCTTCTAGGAACTGCTCCCCAGGCAACCTCTCTGCAATTGCTCCTGATTGAAGATAGCACAAGAATTCAGTTTTTCACTGAGACATTAGGTAGAAAAGCTTTAATTATTAAGAGTGTGAATTAAGCAGATACTGTGCTGAACCTACAGTGCCTTGGTGAGAAGGCGCTCTGTAAACAGAATTATTATTTCATCAACACAGTAGACTCCTCACTTAATGGCTCACTAACTGGGCCAGAGATGAGATTGGATGTGAAGAAATCAATGACTCAAAGCAAGAGATTCAGCAAATATGAAACACCTAGTGCTTAGCTCTTAGGATTGCATATTGTCTCCTGTGGAAGTGACTCGTATCACGCAGGGAGAAAATAACGCTCCTGCTGCTGCGTCCAACTGTATCCATAGGAGATAAGACTGAATTGGTGCTTGCTAGCACTAGACTCCCATACTTTAGTGGGATTTTTATTTGCTTTTTGGTGTTCTCCTTCTGTGCTATAGCTGCTAAATAAATAAGCATTGCTACTTCATATTTCCAAAATGGTCTTAGTGGGTTTTGGAGGGTTGGGGGGGGGGTTGTTTTACTTTTTTTGTTGTTTGTTGGGTTTTTTTTTTAACTAATTACACCAACATCAGTATTTCTTAGCAGTGGTAACCTTATTTTGGTGTCCACCAGCCATATACATCAATCAGGATGACTCTGCTGTACCGCAGAGCAGAAGCACCAAAGGGCATCCTGCAAAATTAAATGGTGAGAATAATGAAGTCCTTCACAATTCCTCCCTGTTCTAACCATTTGAACGACTTGAGAGAGCAGAGAAGATATTTTCAACATGTGGCTATAGGTGCATGACTCTTCTTCAGACAGCTGGCTAGAGGGTAAACAGCAAGAGCAGTAAGTATCTGTCTCAGCTCCCTGGGAGCGAGCATGATTCATGGATGAAGAATACTTTATTTTCCTACTCACTAGCATACTGAGGCTTTGCTGTGAAATTGCTTCTTAAGTTTCCCCCTTCTCTTCAGTGCTAATTTAAGGATATAAAACTCACTACACCGGCTCACTTTTCATCGAAGCTATTTCAGCTCCTCTTCCAGATTCTGGGAGAAAATCTTGGCTTTACATTCATCAGCTGCTCATGCAAAACAGCAAATCTGACTCTGCAGAGGAAGGTTCCTGGTGTAGTCAGAAGTATCTGCACACGGGAGGAGAGGAGAGTTAAACTGCAGAGGAAATCCTGCGTTAATAGTGCCAAAGGACTGCGCAGAACCTAACTACTTATCTGAAAGAAGGGAAGGATTAATATCCCATTTCACAGGGAAGAAAGTGAGATAACAGAGCAAACACACAGGAAAAATAGCAGCCAGGAGCACTGTGGCTTCAGTTCACATATGTTCCCACAGGTGGAGAGCCAAATTTGGGCAGAATCTCTTCTCTCGGTGTGGTAGTTTGTTTGGGTTTTGTTGTTGCTAGAGAAGGAACATCTCAGCAAAACTTCTCTCAAAGCAATTTTCTTCAAAATACCCTGTAAACTCTCCTTTGGAGATTTTTTTCCTATCAAGGTGCATCTTTACCAAATAGGACAGTTAATAGTTAACGTGTCAGAAAACAATTATAGATTACAGAGAGCTGTGTTGAAACCAGACTGCCACCTTTCATGTGTTTTTGAAGATAATCTGTCTTTCTGACACACCTTTCTGGCTGCTTTTTTGTCAGGGGGAATAATACAGTGCAGAAATACACTGGTAAAAAATGGCAGCTTCCAATGCCTTCCTCAACAACATAAAAAAAAGCAATAACCTTTTTCTACACATAATTGCACTAAATTCACCAAGAGCACATAATGGACAGGAATACAAAATGAATCACAGCAATTCTATATGAAACAGCTGTTCCACGAACTGGCCCTGGTGATATTTTGACTATATGACTGCATCTGTAGTTTGGAAACAATTAGCCAGAAGCAATTATTTATCTTGAGTTGTCACACTTGCTTTATCAGCTCTTTAGGGGGTTCTTGTGTAATCATAGAACTTGCAGAGCTGAAAAAAAAAAGCAGAATTTTCCTGCTCCAGTTGGACCAGAAAATAAAATGCAAATCAATGACAGCGCGTTTAAATAAAATTTGTACGATCCGATTTCATCCATCATTTTCTTCCTTTCCTTGTTAAGACAAAAATATTACATGCTCTCAAAGGCTCGGGAGATCCTAAAATATATTTAGTAGTCACACCAGTGTACTGGAATTGGGAGAATGCAAATAAATCCCATCCTTCATTGCCTCATACTTTCCACTCCTCTAATTTACAGGGGTAAATTTGAAATGCGAATAGTCTCATTTTTCAGAAAGCACCGAGCACTCCCCGGTGCCTTTTGCAGCCACTGGGACATGCAGCTGTGACATTCAACACCTATGCAGATCTGGGCCGAGTTATCTGCAGTGAGACAAACAAATGCAGCTGAGAAAAAGAGTTGCTTTGCCATCTCACGAGGGAATGAAATCTCTGTAGTGAGCTGTTGGCTCCGTTAGAGGTAACTCAACAACGGTAAAACAATGTAAGCAGCCTCAACAATGGGGAAAAAGTCATTAGGAGGTTGGTTTCCAGAGCGTTTCAGGAGATGATATATGGCACCATCACTCGTTCAGGAAATCATGGTCAGGATTTACAAACCACTAAATGCAAAATAAGACCTGGCAAGCTTTATCCTGTGACCACAGAAAGAGATTTAGCATATGTAAACCATTGTGGAGCTCAACTGGAGAATTAATACTGCCCAGGAAAAGATATGCCAGCATAGCAAGAGGTTCCTGAGTAGTGTGAGGTGAGCAGTACCCAGCACAGTCACGTCAAGCTTTCTAATTTCACATTTCTGGAACAAGAATCAAGAGGCAAACGTCTCACCTACGCTCTTGACATTAGTGACATCATTTTCCAGGACATCCTGAGCAGTGAGCCAAGTGCAGCTCAGGCGCACAAGACGACTTGCTGTTGCTAGTTAAGTTACCTGGCTGCTTGGGGTATGGGCCACAGCCTCTGGACACGTGCTCTGAGCACTCCATCTGCAAACAATAAGCATCACTCTTGGGGTAGCTAGTCAGGTTCAGTCGTTACCTCCTCAAGTATGGATTAAAAGACCATTGCCTTTCAGGGCTGCATTCAAACCACCCATTTGTGCCCATATAGTCCTTTCTAAATTATTTTAGCTATAATCTTGTTTCCTCCTTTTGGTTCAGAAGCAGCCTAAGGATCTCTTTGCGCTCTCCCCATTGAAGTCACCAGCAGGAACTCACCAGCCTCCCGTGCTGAACCCTGATTCACTGGGTCCTGCACGCTGCCAGCCTTGTGTCCTCACTGCTCCCGAGCTCACCCTGCTCCTGCTTGCCGGGCACAAAACCTTTTACAGAAAAGGGGCTCTGCAATGCACCTCATTCTGAATGCTGACCACGAGCGCTGTGCCTCACAGCTCATGGGGTAATGAAAACTGAAGACACAAAGGGATTTTGCACTAGATTTCTGAAAAATCCAAGTTGAGCTGACAATCTGAGCACTTCTCTGTCAACAAAGGCTGTTTGGGATTTACAAACTAGCTGTGCCTCCCGAAGAGTCTGATTTATTTGGTACGCTTTGAGCAATCTTAATGCATGCCAAGTTTTTATTCACAGCCGTGGCATTTTGCATAATACCCAAGTCAAGTATTTACTTAGGAAGTGGTAGACCTGGATTCCAGGCTTTTCCCTGCTGAGGAAGGCTGAAAACACAGCTTCTACCTCCTCCAGGAAAACTCAGGATGGATTGGGCCAGGAAGAGCCTACAAAGAAGCCCAAACCTGGATCTGAGTGGAAGAGACCCGGGACCCAGATTCTGCTCCTTGGGGTGTTCAAACATCTAAAAATAGATGGCATCCAGATTAAAAACAAACTAACCAACCAACCAACAACCAACACACAAATACAAGCCAGAAATAATCAAGGACATAGCCACTGAGACCAAGAATACATTACTCTTGGCCAAGCTCCAGAATAATTAGGGTAGATACTGATACCAGTCCTCTTGGCAGACCTTATTTTCAACGTGCTGATGGAATGATATCGTTTCAGTTCTGCAGCAGTTTGAAAGCCACAAGGTACGTGTCTCTGTGCCGCCCCTCTGTGGCACAGTGCAGACTTTCTTCTTTTTTATTGAAGCAGTTTGGTACAAACTACCTTACCATTCCCTAGGTCAGAGAGAAGTTATCCAAAGCAGTCAATAACATTAACGTAGCTACTACTGCTTCACTATTATTAGGCATTTCTAAAGTGGGACTATAGATGCCCTTAATATCTGTTGTATTGCCTGCACTTAGAGCAGGAATCTCTCCCATTTAATTTCAAAGCTGTTCCATGACTACAGCAGCCATCCATTTAACTGGGGCATCACCTCCCTGTTTCAAGTAATATGCAATTAGGTTGCAAAAATAAATGTTATCATTCACCTGCCCTTGTCATTATTAATGCATCTCACCTTCTCTACAACAGGGATGAGATTTGCTGGACGGTTGCATTTCCAGGTCAGCACCCTAGTATCAGGGAGCATGCAGGAGGCACCTCATGATTCTTCCTCCCTGGATGGAGCCTTTGGTGTGCAAAACCTTCTGCCTACCGCTTGGACTTAAGTGCCTATCAGATGGAAAGGACATTTACCCCTGGCCTGTTGATATGGCTCTGAGCTCAGCAGCTTTCTTTTATCAATCCCATTCTTGAGCCCTACTGATCCCATGGGGTATCAGGGCACCCAAGAGTTAGATACCTCAACTCCAAGTGTTTCTTGTATCTCCTTAGAGAATTAGCCCTCAGTTTTACCCCCTGCAATTTCCTGACTGAAGCAGCTTAAGCATAGGTGCATTTAAACCTGCAAGGCACTTGGATTTCACAGGGAGGGAGAATTGCCTAAGACTGAAGACAGCTAGATGACCTCCTATGAGAACATGAATCTCCTTCAGCTAGTGCTCAGGATAAGCTGCTTACCCAACAGCAGCCATGAGTGGTTGCTGCAAGGGTTAACTACCATGCAATTTGTCCCACGTATGGGAAATATGTTAAACACTTGGAAATGACCAGGAAGCGCAACGTCCAAAGTAGGTCACCACAGTTTCCACAATGAACACCCCTTTTTTGACATTAAACTGCCTTTGGCTCGCAGTCGACCAGACAGATCATTTCCGAGGGGGCCTGCCACGCTGAATGAGCAGTTTCTGCAAGGTGATGGCATGTCTGTGCTATTACTGTGCAGCAGGTGTTGCTTGCACAGCAAGATTAGACATCCATTTCCAAACTTAGGGTCAAATTTATGAAGCTGCACACAGGGCATTGTCTTCTACTGTCACGGGATTTTTTTCCTTACGATTCTTTCCTGTGTAATGCAAAGTGAAATTCCATTTCATCTTTAGTAAACCTTTCAGCTGAAATGGAATTTTGAGTAATAAAACGTCCATAAACACAACCACTTTTATTATGTGTGACTGCATCTGTCAGACCTTGACAATAACACTTGGCATGACTGGCAGCAGCAAGGTAACTGTGGACAATGCTCTTCTACAGAGGAGATTAAAAACTACATCCCAGCAATCTGCTGGTATTTCTTTTCTCTTGAAAGGGAAAGTGAAGGGGGAAAAGAAATATTTACAGATGTATACCCTTGTTAGATGCCTAGTGCTGATAACATAAATATTGTTATGGTTGTAACTGTGGTGCTTGGAAACCCCAGCCTGAGGTCAGGGCTTCTAAGGAGAGAGAGCTGCCCAAAGAGAAATGATGGTCCCAGAGTCAGAATGAGCAAGACAAACAAGAGTAGAAGAAAATTGGTTTTACCTCCATTTTTCAGATGAAGGAAAAGTAGCACAAGAAGACAGATCTTTCATTAGTATAAATCCCTACAGTCTCCTGGACTTTGCCACTCATTGGAGTGGCTGTTTTTCTGTATCTATTAAGCACAGTGAAGGTCATCAAAAGGCATTGGACCAGTCAGTCCTGCACGAGCAAAACCTTATCCATGTGCTGACTAATGGTTTACATTACCTATTTTAAATAAATCTCTGTAAAGCCTGACCATAGAGCAGACTGGGGTGGGGTCTTTTGGCAATTTATTGTCTCCAAAACCCTCTCAGGTTCTGAAATTTAAGCAAGTGGCATCTCTTAAAGAGCACATCAATTTTACCTGTGCATTTTCCTAGCCAACTTCCCTTCTCCTCTTTTTGCACGGGTGTCAGAAACCAGTGTTTGGGTTGACCCAACTCAGACCAGTGTTGCTTTTCTTGTTTGAATTATTTTTCTATCACACCCTGCTTGTGCCCTTTGCCTTGCTGCATACCAACAGCTTTGCCAGAATAAATCTCTGCTGTTCAGCCAGATGCAAAAAGCAGCCTGCAAACAAGGTTAGTGTCCTTTTTTGGTTAGGTATGCCTAGCCCAGACTGCAAAGTCCTGACTAGTGTGTCAGACTGTTTCCCATTTCTTACGCTGTATTACTAAAAGGTGTCCTCGAATCATTAGGTCACCTACCTGTAAGCAACCCAAAATTTTGATAACGATGCTAAGAAATAAATCTGCATGTGGCACAATGCATATACTTTGCCTCAAATACGTACCACATCCTCTCCTCTCGGTCCCAGCTAATTTAAATGAATCTTCCCAAGATTTCCTAGGTAGTCTGAATCCAGGCAGGTTAAAAACGATACAAGAGAGACAAAAGGCAATAAAGCTGTAGGTCACTGTAGACCACGGTGTGCTCCCTAATGCTGCTTTGAAATTACTTCTGTTGCTGCAGAGAGTGTCTGCACTGCCACCTGCAAACAAAAGACTGATTTTTGCTGTCTTCTAGGGAATGTTTTAAATTCTTGCACTACTGTCACCTGAAAGTTCATCACCAAGCCTGCAGATGGAGTTCTGGGCCTGAACTTCAGATGAAACTCAGCATGGGGGTTCTCACCACCAAAGCAGGAGGTGGACTAACAGCATAACTGAATATGCATAACTGAAGAACTGTTTTCCAGCCCCACATTCTGGTCTCAGCTGTAACTTGGGAACACGGTTCTGAACCGCTGTGTACTTTGACTAGAAGAGCATCAAGCCAAGAACTTCATAGGAACTTTTGAGTGTTGATGCCATTGAATGAATTCTTTAAGTTAGTGCCTGATATCACCCCGTTGTTTTTATAGCACACAAAGCCTGCCCAGTACCCCTGACACTTCTGTCACTTCTAAAGCCTCAGGTGGCTGAGACATGCATGTTAAAAAGGGAACCTAATTTTACTTTCCATTTTCTGATCACTTACAATTTTTTGGACAGAAATTTTCAACCAAGCTATCATCAGAAGAAAGGAAAGAGATTTTGGACACACAATTAGAAAGGATGTCTGCACTAAACCTTCAAATTACTTTTTCCAAAGTATTCAGTGATACAATGTGCAGTTATAGGAAGAGGGATTATCAGCTATAAGTATCAGTATATGGACTCCTACCCCAAGAGAATGATTACTGCCTGAGAAAGAAAAAAAAATAACTCAATGCATTTACAGACAAATGCCATAGATTAGTAGCATGCCTTGCTTGCTGAAGTTTTATTCATGTTACCCAGAGAGGAAAAAACAAACAAACAAAACAAAACGGGGGAGAAAAGCATTGCTCTGAACTGAGAATACAGGCTCCTCTGAAGTCAACAGAAGTTCTCATATTGGAGCAGAAATTCATCCTGCAAAGAGCAAGAAGACTGCATCTTCCCTTGGCCCCTTAGTCATGTTACCACTAACTACCCCTCGGTGCCTCAGCATTGACTTTCCTATGGTCTCCTTTCAATAGAAAAACTAAGAACCCGAAGAGACAGAAAATAACAGAATGACCAAGAGATGCCCCAGCCAAGCTGGCTTTCACAGCTGCCACTTGCAAAGAAAGAACAAAGCTGCATTAACCTGGCTCAGCAGTTTTTGTAGTTGGGAGGTAATTCATTTGTTTGCATACAGCCCAGTCCATGATAAATGTGACCGAGGGCAACGCAGCTCAAAACTAAAAAGTATCTACCTTCACAGCACGAGAGGGTGACTGAAGATGTGACTTCCAAAGATGTTACCAGCTTGGTGGTTTGAAGAGAGAGAGGACTCACCATCCATGCAAACTCTGAGTTAAAAATGCTTGTTCCTAAAAATGTGCTTGAATTTCCACTATGTTCCACTCAAGTATTTCCCCAGCATGTTGAGGATTGTACTGCACATCTCTAGTGGGTTTTTTGGTTTATTTTTCTTTTTTTGGAGCGTGTCTTTTACATGAAATATATAGAAGTAGCATTGTCACTAACAGGTTATGAACCACTAATGCAATTAGCAGTTTAAGCTGCAGCAAAAAAGAGATTTTTTTTAAAGTTACACTAATCACTCATATCCACTGTTAGAAAGAATAACATTCCTTCCTGCATCTTTACCAAAATAACAGAACTTCACTTTTCTGATTCTTACTAATTTAAGGAAAAAACCAAAATGGATTCAAAATGGAGAAAATGATGGTTTAAAATGCCTTTATTGTCTTCAGTGCACTATAACTTTAGTTTAGTTATTCTCCTAAACTTGAAATTGAGCCATTTTTTCTCTCTCTACTTCCATATTTTATTCCCCAGGTACAGATCATGCATTTCCCCCATCTTTTGCTTCTACTTCAAGGTTGATTTGTCCAAGGGACAGCTTGGCAGTCATTTTAGCCTCTTTATTATTATTTACACCACCACCCTCATTCGCAGTCATATTCAGTATTTTGTGGATATAAAGGATACACCTAAGGCGAGTTGAGACACTGTTCATAAGATCTTTCTGCCCACCTCCACCCCAATAACAATAATCAGAGACAAGGTGTCCTTGTTCTTTCCTTGCTATGAGAACATTCAGGATAGAGAACTCTGTACGGAGTTGCTCAGTTAATCATACATGTTCTGGTGCAGGTTATTACCTTTATTACTAAGCTGCGTACAGATAGAACTAAATGCTCATCTTTGCCATAAAGAAAGTGCTCTTGTGTAAAGTAATTACTCCATTATCAGGTGTGCTTTAAGGATTGTAAAGTTGCTAGGCATTTTTTCCTAGTCTGTGCAGCTTATAAAAAAGAACTTGAATTTCCAAAGTACGGGGTTTACGACTATCAATTATTTCCTTTTTAGGTCCCTCCCTTTCCAAGAGAAAATAATCACCTCTGAAGAAGGTGTCATTCTTACGACAACAGAGGGTGTGCAATATCACACATTCGAGGAGAACGTTAGACCTGATTCAAAGTCCAGAAATGCGAAGCACACGGTAAAAATCCTATTAACATCAGTGAGCTGTTCATCAGCCCCACTGCACAAAAGCTGACCCTTGCTTAAGGTCCTGCTGATAGCTGGCAGGTTCTTTAAAGTTTTGACATCCTGGATGCAGTTAGATCAGCTCCCAGTGTAAGATTTGTACAGTTTCTCGGCTCATCTTTACTGGTTAGGTATATTCAAGCCCTCCTTCCTTGCTTCAGAAGTGTGTTTTACACAGCTTAACTTTTAGATATTTCCTTCAGCTTGTTAAAATGACAGGCATTATAAGGACCATGCTGGCAGTAATACCCAAACAAAGTCATATCTCTTTCAAGATGCATAGGTTTTGGAAACCAAAGAGCTTCCCCTGTGCTGTGCAATCCATGCAATCCTAAAGCTTGAAACAAATAACTGCTGTGTAATTATCATTTCCTGCAAAAGACAACCACTCAAATAACTTAAAACCCTAGATGTCAGATGTAACCAAACTTATTTACAGCTTTGGAAACATCAGGAATTTCTTTAATTCAATAAAAACTCTTGAGAACTGTTGGGTTAAGCAAGGCTTCCCTGCCAGGTGTCCTCTTAGAAAACAAAGCATCACAGGAGCACATCAAGAAAAGCAAAATTGAGACTCTTATAAGGACCAGGTATAGAGAGAAGAGAAATAAATACCCTGGGGCAAGAACACAAATGGAAAATTCAGCCTGGAAAATGACTCTTAGGTAACAGGCTTTACAAGTACAGCAGATAAAAGAAAGAAAATAATGTATGTAAGTCATCAGGGAAGGTGCCTTACATTCTATCCCCCACAATTCAGCTCAGCTACTTGCTTTTTTTTTTCATCCAGAATCATCATTATTAAGGACAGTGAGGGTTAGGAGAAAATAGGCAATACCAGCTGAACCCAGGAAAGCCAAGCTGTAAAAGCAGCAACAGCTACAGCATTGAACCCCCTGTTGCCACTCCTCAGACGGGCTTGTTGGCCTTGCCATGGGTTAGCCCATGCGCATGGATTAGCCCATGGGATCCTGGGTTGTGGTTAGCAGGTGTAGAGAGGTTCTCTTCCCCCTCTGCTCTGCCCTGCTGAGGCCACATCTGGGATATTGTGTCCAGTTCTGGAAGGACAGGGAGCTGCTGAAAGAGTCCAGCACAGAGCCATGGAGATGATGGAGGGAGTGGAACAGCTCCCTGCTGAGGAAAGGCTGAGGGAGCTGGGGCTCCTTAGCTTGGAGGAGGCTGAGGGGTGACCTCATTCCTGTTT
>JANHFX010029236.1:5526-25921 GCA_027560015.1 Chloroceryle amazona | reverse complement strand
GAGCAGGTTGCTCAGAGCCTCATCAAGCCTGACCTTGAATGTCTCCAGGGATGGGGCCTCAACCACCTCCCTGGGCAACTTGTTCCAGTGTTCTACCACCCTCATGTAAAGAACTTTTTCCTTACATCTAATTCCTCCATCCTCTGCACAGGTTCCTTGAGAAAACCAAAATCAGGTTTCCTCCATCTGCCAGAGTCCAAGTAGATAGACGTGTCAGCAGCACGAAGCCAACACCTTGGACTCCAGTATTTTTACCCCTCCAGAAGCTGCATTTGAAAAAAAAAATAGAGTCTTATTTATTTAACCAATTCTAATCTGAATTTCTTAGGGGTGCTTGGTTTATTTTTATTTCTTACCAGACCATTCAAGAATGCAAGAAAGCATGCTGTGTACACTAATCATATCTGCATATACTTATGGTATGCTTCCTGCCAGGCCGTGTGTTCCACCTCAAACCGGGCGCCTCGGTGTTTCAGTGGCACAAGAAATCTCACTACTGTCTCTAAGAGGGGCTGTAATACTGGTATAATCTGGAAGGTGGAGGGGAAAAAAATCTTTTTCTATTTAAAAAAAAAAAAGAAAAAGCAAATTCTGCCACACAAGTCAGTCAGCTCACAATCCCTTCACGGTGTCGAGGGTCTCCTTGCTCATAGACATGCTTCAGTGTCAGAGACTGACCTCTTGAGAAATACCTGCTTTCCTAACTGGTGTAGAGCAGATGGAGAGCTCTGCTGTGATTTAAATCATGAGCCTGCAGCAGAGGGCACTGTGAAAGCTCCATATGCTGCACTCCTGCACAGAAAGAGATGAAAAGGGAGATCCCCTCCAGGTACACATGTGTGCCTCCTTTCTTGATGCTTCTCTTATTTCCCTCCTGGAATGCAGTGGATGGCCCCCATGAGCAGGCATCCAAGAGGCTCTTTTGTCACACAGCTCCTAACAAGGGCAATTGAGCCTTTACTAAATAGATGCCATGGATGAAACCTCCTGCCAAGTGAAGTCTCCCATGCACTGGTTCGTGACTAGTGTAGCCAGCCCATCTCCTCAGATCCTGCAGCTGATAGCACTGCTGAGAAGATGAACAAAGAGATGTAAAACCAGTACACTGCCCGTGAATGACACCTGCCTGTACAACCAATGCCTGGTCCATAGGGCCTGCCTGGGACTTTGCTGGCTTATTCAAAAGATTCCTGGGAGAGACAATGTCATTAAGATACGGGGTTTATCATCAGTCATCTTCATTTGGAAGTTGAAGGCAGCTGTTCCTTGCTCTGCCTTTATATTTCACACTATGAGCTCATGGAATCACAGAATCATTAAGGTTGGAAATGACCTTCAAAATCATCAAGTCCAACCGTCTACTAAACCTTATCATGACCACTAAACCACATCCTGCAATGCCACATGTAGAAGTTTTTTGAACCCCTCCAGGGATGGTGATTCCACCCCCTCCCTGGGCAGCCTCTTCCAAGGCTTCACCACTCCCTCAGTACTGAATTTTTTCCTAATATCCAACTTAAACTTCCCCTGGCACAACTTGAGCCCATTTCCTCTAACTATGACTAGTTATCTGGGAGAACCAACACCCATCTCACGACAACCTCCCTTCAGGGAGCTGTAGAGAGCAATAAGGTCTCCCCTCAGCCTCCTCTTCTCCAGACTACACAATCCTAGATATTCCCAAACACCCTACAAAGAGGCCACCCTTGCAGAGTCAAGATAGTGAACATTCACAGCAGTGTTCAGCAGCCAGCATCTCCGAATCCATCAACATCTCCTTGCAGAAGGAATCAGCCCTGTCTGTCTCCCTCTGCACAAATACTTTAAAGGAAAACTTTAGAAAGCAAACGAACCATTGCAGAGTCATCAACAGAATGAAATAATCCATAAGTAGCAGTGAAATGGCACAATAAGGAACACTTCATGGTATTGGAATGTGTGGACCAAGGGTGGCCAACAAATGAGAACTATATTCACTCACTGTGATTGATATCACAGCCTACAGCCAATGGTACCAGATGGTGGGGCTGGGTTTTGCAAATACAACTCTTCTAGAACAACAAAAAGCTCAGTTAATCGACCAGACATCATGGTCCTAGAAACTAGAGCAAAGCTGTGCCTGCCCAGCACTGCTGGCTGCTGATTCCCATTAGGGAAGCATCAGTAAAAAGGTCCCGGTTTCTTCAAGAGGCATCTGGATTCACTGGGAAGCACAGAGAAAAAGGCAGCTGGAGTAATTCTGACTGTGGATTAGGTGACAGAGAAAAGATCGTGTTCAGCTTTCCACGTCGGTGTTGGAAAAGACATTTGATTTGGGCAGGCTTCACTTTTAATTCAATATTTTTAGCCTTTCACCCAGAATAAGGTATATAGAGCTAAAGAGCTGTGCAGCTGAGAAACCCATGTCACACAGAGCAGGTTCAGGGGATGGTAACCATGAAAAGGCCGTTGACCCTTGGTTTGAACTGTTATTTGACAATAGCTAATTGTGTTCTGAACTCCAGCACTGTGATGGTATTTAACCCATGGATTTCAAAGAGCTTTTCTACAATACAGAGGATGAAAAAGATTTCCAAAGAAAATAGGCAGAAAATATTAATCCTTGGAAAACTCTGACTCCAGTTATTAGTCTGTAACAGCCTTCCCAACCCACGAGCACATTAATTTGTTCGTTGGCACAGCATCCCAGCTAACCCTGCTGTCAGTCACACGAGGATTAACGACCTGCAGCAGAGCAGCTCCACTCTGTACAACAGATCAGAACCGGTTCCTAAGAGCTACAATCTAGCTGACAGTATCTTCAGGTATAGAATAAATTTCTGGGAATATTTCTTTTTTTCTATGCTCACAGAGGAAAAACTTTCTCTGACCACAAGATGGCCCTCGTAGTATATTGTCTGTGCTGTGGTAGATGACATCCTTGTCTTGTTTATCACGCATACCTTGAAATACTTTGGATTCATGTCCCTTTGTTTTTTTTCTACTACACATCTTAAAGTCTATTTGTCCTCTGCTACCTGCTGTTAGCAGAAGACTAAGCAAAAATCAATTCAAAAAAATTAATTCAGAGGTTCTGGGGGAGTCGAGCTGCCTCAGGCTGAGTTTGTGGCAGTTTTCCCAGGGCACGGGACCTCTCCCACCAGCCCCAGCACAGCCACAAGGACAGAGTGTTGCTGGCTACCTCCCCACAGTATAATTTTTGTGCACCTATGGCCACTGGAAAAGAGTCAGTTGTGCATATTGGAGAAAGGAGTTTTTCCCCATCACAGGGACTCGCTGCTGCCAGGTCAGAAGCCAGGCAAGCAGAGCTACTTCTCGCTCTCCCATCGGGATGTTTTGCATCTCCTGCTTGTCATTGTTTTCTCAAGGATTCTTGGTATTCCTTCTGCAGGCATATTCATCCTGGCATTGTTTCATTTCCTGTGTTCTCTTCCCAGTAGCCCTACGATCAGGCCCAGTGACATCAAGCAAGGAAACGAAATTGTTTATTTCAGTCTCTAAGCCTGGACCCTCTGCAGCCTTCAGCCACAGTGGCAGGACTCAGGTATCTCTCCTTCAAGGCTGATGCCAGTCTAGAGTTGGGGAATTTCATAAGAGCACTTCCTGAATGTTTAACTCAAAATGATTCAAAGCAGATCAAGGAATTCAAGACCTATTATAGACTTCTACCTAGAAATCCTCCACTTTCCTGTCTGGACGTGTTCAAAATTTTAAACTGGAAGTGCTATGACAAGCAGTGCTTGTGGGATGAAGGACAACCCTGCGTCAGCCCAGCTGAGGTATTGGTTCATGACAAGGTGATGCTGAGTTGGTCAACTGTGTGGCTACCCTAGAACAGGACTGGGTACCAGTTGCACTTCAAATGTATCCCTTGACAGTTCTCTCATGAAAGAAAACAAAACAAAGAACATTACATCAGATTGCACATCTTCTGTCCAGAATGGGACCAAAGACATGAGACTGAAAAGCATAAAAGTCTTCATGGGAAGCAATTTCCAGTCTTCAAACCATCGATACACTGATGTTTTTTCTTTTGTTGTCAGTGAAGCAATATTGCAGACTCCATAACACAGAAAAAGCCTGGAAGTCACTGAAAAAAACCCCAACTTCTGCCTGATGCACATTTCCCTGCTGCTCTTATGCACCAGTCACTGTAAAATATGTGATTTGTGTCACTGTGCTGCCTCTGCTCCTTGGCTGCAGAGCCAGGTGTGTTAAAGACAGAACTTTGGCTTTCTGTACTCTTCATTATTTCCCAACCATCTGCTAAAGAGGCAAAACAAATGGGCTCATCCTCTGCGTGCAAAGTTAAACAGTAACAGTGGGAAGATCATTTTTTATGCAATTACTTAACCAAAATTAATATGAGCACAAGTCTTGTCTGACTGCCTCTGAACTACAGTGCCAAAACTGGACAATAAACCCAAGAAGGCCACAGAGAAGTGGAACACTGGGGAAAAATGAAAACCAGTGCCAAATAATTTTTACATCTTTAGAAAGAAAAGATGCAGTTAAATCACTTCAGGCTTTTTTGAGACCGGTATCCATAAAGGTAGCAGTAACAGGAAATAAACACCTGCTCTTTAAAATCCAATTTTTCTTTAAAAACACTATTTTCTCTTTGAAAGAAAGAGATCCTTTCAAACTTCTGTTTAATCTGAGATTCACTTTTCAATGGGAAAGTGGGATGACCTGAAACAACAACTTGCTTAAGGAACTTATCAAATGATTTTCAACCTAAGACATGGGTTTCAACCATCAATTAAATTCCATTCCCAGGAACTTTGATTTTAAAAAACAAAAAAATCCCAGAAATCTTTAGGACAGCCATTGCTAGCAGGTTGCAGCATCCCAGCTACTGCAGCTTTATTCTGCTGCTGGAGTAAGAGCACGAGTTATCCAACATGATTCTCTATTCCTGGCAGCTAAAGCTAACATTTCCCTGAAGCTACTGAAATAAATTGCTTTTTTATGATGACTTGAATGATGCAAGACACTGCATCATAGTGCACACATCAGTATTTTGCATATTATTTCTCTTAATGTCTTCCTCACAGGTCTTCCATTGAGGAATAATATATATCAACATGGAATTTCTCTGTATCAACAGAGAATCACAGTACAGGGAAGAATCAAAAAGGAAGGAGGATGGAGAATGTCTTAAATGTACACCCTGCACCAGCCAGAGTCCAGGTCAATAGGAAGAAAGCAGGCACAGCGCAGTATCTGCTCATCTTTGATAAGCATTAAATGAAAACACTTTCTTACTAATCCGTTAATCTTAATACACTATCTCTCCTTACCCTCTTGATAGTGCAAATTGAGAGCAACGCCACTAGAACTAAGTACATAAATGAAAACCAGCATAAGCTGGTGGAAATCAGATTGAAAACGGAGTAATTTGGCTGAATCTTCGGTGAAGCCGATCCTGCCAAAATATGATATAACTTCAATTACTCTCCCCTTCTTCTGCTAGGAGTATTGTGCTTCCTGGAGGAAAATGTCACAGCTTTTCACCCTGAAATGTGTTCAAGTTTGCCTTTTAAAAACCCACATCTTCATAATTTTACTTGTCCAGCTGGCCAGGTTGAAACAATACTTCTTTGTGAGCATCTTCAAGGTCAGGGCTTGTAAAATGGTTAACTATTCAAGGAATTCTCCTTGAGCATTATTTCCACCATTGTTCCCATACTCAATTCTCTGGAGAAACGTGTTTTTTATATATATATTTAAATTATATATGAATCATAGAATCAATTCGGCTAGAAGAGACCTCCAAGATCATCAAGTCCACCACTCATATGCATGGCTGTCTATATTGATATACACCTCTTCATGCTCTGGCTTTGTGGCTTGTGTCCGGGGAAATGAACATCTGCATTAATTCCTACAACATCTACCAAGGAAATCCTCCTTGATGCTACGAAGAAAACCCAATGTCAGCTCTTGGTTCTCTGCCCCTGTGCTTGACACGGGCGTGGGGAAGCAGCTGACAGTGACACAATTTCCCCTCTCCCTGCACAGGGGCCACAAGAGCCAGTGCAGCTCTTGTAGCACGAGCAAGCAGAGCTTAGGCACTGCTGGGGGTACCTGAGACTCAGATTGGAAGGCTTGGGGCAAAACTGGGGAGTAGATTTTGGTGCTTGTTGAAACTCTTTGCTCCACATGAAACATGCCATGGTAGGAAGGGATGGGCACACACAGCACCCTCCAGCTGAAACGTCCATCCTTTTGAGACAAGCATCCCTCAGAGCTGCACGTCAGGAGCCCTTGACTCTCCCAAATTAGCAATGATCGTGCAAAAAATCCTGCACCAGATCTGAGCTTATGATGTCTCAAGAGTCTAAATTAAAACCTTGGAGAGACCTGCATCTCTCTGCAAAAAAAAAAAAGCTTCTTTTTCAATATTCCTGCAGCATCTACACTTACTGGTTGCCTTACAAACATAGTCACACTACTTCACTGCAGCCTGAACACCATTTTCAATTTCACTGAGCATCAGCCCGTTGCTGCTCCAGCACATCTATTATTCTGCAGTGCTGTTAGAGATGCTGCCTGGCCACAGACCAGCGTTGCTTCTGCTTTGATGCTACCAGGCCATCAGAACAGATTAGGCATTTTTCTGGAAGCATAATTTGACCTGCTGACCACTTATTACTGGTAATAAAATAGTAAAGAACATGATTTGACATCCAGGACCAAAGTGAATTTGCTAGGCTGGCACTTACAGGAAAAAAATAAAAAAAAAACCAAACCAAAAACATCTTTTCATTTATACACTGAAGATGTTTGTCTTCAGTTCCTGGCACACAATTTAAATAGATCCCTGAAACACATCTGAGGTTGAAATTAGTCTTTAATGTAGAACAAATATAGGAGGCAGGGAATCCTCTGGCTTCAATATTTCAAAGATATCCTTCATAAATTGCAATAAACCTCCTTACCCTTTTTCCAGACTAACCCTCAGGGTTCTACCATTAATCTGTTTATCCTCCCCTCAGACAGTGATTAGATAAAAAGTTGTTGGGTTTTTTTTGAGAGAGTTTACTTCAAACAAACTTCTTGGGCATCGTCCTTTGCCAAGCACTTCAGGAAAGGTGAGAGTAGAGCTGTGTAGAGCTCAGAGTCCAGGGAAGGACAATGCACTGGTCCACCACAGCAGGTCTTCCCAGGGCATGGAGCAATGCTTGGCATTGCAGCTGAGGGAATCCAAGGACCCCTGGATATCACCATGCAAGTCTGATTGCCAGGAGTGAGAAAGGAGAAGAGGAACCTGACCAATTTCAGCAGTGGAAAAAAATAAAAATAAAAAAATGCCCAAAGTGGGCTGATGGTGACTTCTTGGATTCTCTGAGCTGGTGCAGGTAAAAAAAGTGAGGCTGCGGCCCCTCCTCGCTGCTCAGGATGCTTTTGAGCACTATATTAAATTCTATTACCCTCCTGCTCAGAGATCATACAAAGAACCCATTCACTCTTTCTCCTCCAGGTGCAGAGAGGAACTGCTTCATGAGCACATCGCACTCTCGAACATTTTCAAGATGACAGGGGGTTTTATGGTTTCCTTTTTTCTTTTTTTCTCATTTAAACACTCGAAGCAGGGTCGCAGGTCACACTCGCATTAAGGTCACCTTCTTTGGAAATGCTCTGGCTCCTACAAGAAGCACAATGGCTCCTATAACTTAATTCTACCTCGAAAAATAACAAGTAAATGATCGCAATACCTGAAGAGCTCTTCAGTGATCAAACTGAGTCTTCTAGCAGACAGGCTCTAACTTATGCAGCTTTCTTTTATGTGGGAAAAATCCTGTTTTCCTTTGTTCCTTTAACTCGGAAAGTCACCAGTCCCATGTTGTTACCGAGGCTGTTACCACATGCTTTTAATACTGTGAAATTGAACTGCCTCAAAAAGCTTTTCCATTTTCCTAGGAAGGGCCAAACAAATTATGGGGAGAAAAGAAGGAAAAGAAAGGCAATAAAGAAAAAAAAAATAAGGAAAAGAAAGGCAGTGAAGAAAAAGAAAAGAAAGAAAAGAAAGGCAATGAAGAAAAAGAAAAGAAAGAAAAAGGGGAAGAGAAAAAGGAAAAAGAAAAATAAGGAAAGAGAAGGAAAAAATAAATTATAGCTAGCCAGTGACAAGAATATAATTCACTATGGATCTTAAGGGTTTCACATTTATTGATGTCAGATCTCTTGTCCCAAAGAGAGAGAGATTCCTTATAAAACAGATTCCTATAATCCACACGGTAGCTTGTTGATATGGAGTGGGAGAGATCTGCATTTAAGAGCCTTGCTCTGCTCTTTAGGACTTTCATAAAGTACATAGCTGTCCCTGTTACAGGAACTTTGGCATCTCTCTCTGCTCTCTAAAAATGATGGACTATTCCTATCAAGCTTTTCCATGGAAAGTCTTCTCAAATATTTATGTGTGTACATATAATGTGAGGCTATGTAAGTATCAAAACACTCCAAAGTGCAAAAACTTCATGAAAAATAAAAGGGGATTGGTGAGGAGAGGGAGGTTTCTTGGCTTACAGAACACTTTTAACTGAAAATCTGGCAAAACTGACAACAACAACAACAACAAGTTCATTTCCAGATAAGTCTGCTCTTCCCAAAGCCTGTTTGGGAATGAGCCAGCATGGAAGAGAAATTAAGAAAGCAATCTGACAACACATTTCCCCACAATACTGGTCACAATAAAATGAAATGAGTTTCCCAATACTAGATGCTCAGTCCCACCTCTCACTGCACCCTGATGATATAAAGCCCTGCAGGAGGAAAAATGTGGAGAAAGAAGGTGGTTTCCACAGAGCCCTGCCCACTGCTAAAAAGAGCACCTAAAAAAACCAAAGAACTTCAGAACTGATGTGAGAAAATAAAATTTTTATGTGTTTTACCTGTGAACCTCATCATCTTTTTTTCTGTTTTGTTTTGAAAGAACGGATAGATTACCAAAATAATACATAATAATATCCCAGCAGGTTTTACTCTTAAAGGATTATATGGTGTGCATATATAATATACTATTCAACCCATTTAACCTTATTTATGAGGTTGATTTCTGTCAGTGAAAAAGACATTCACCAAATCAAAGTTAGCACAAGAACCCATTGGAACTGAAGTTGTCATTTGAGGCTACTCAGCTATGAAAATCCAAATAATTTCCGAGGCCTGACCCAAGCCATACCTGACCCCATCCATCAAACCAGCCCCAACTTTGATGCCCCTCTGAGTGTTGAGCTTTAAAGCATTTAGGCTAAAATACATTAAGCCTAAGACCTGCACCACAGCAATCAAGCAGCATTTTACCAGTGACACGAACATTCCCATCCTTGAGGATAATCAGAATTTGGCTGTGTAAAGTCCTAAGCAACCTGGTCTAAGCTAAATCTGCTGGTGGCCTGGATCAGATGACATCCTGATGTCTCTTCCTACCTAAATTATTCTGTGGTTCCCTGGATAAAAAAAACTGCAGAAACAAAACACCAGAGGTTTTCACAGTGACTGCAATAGAATTGTTGAATAATATTGCTAGAAACAAGATCTTGATGTGGAGAGAAAGAAATAAGAGATGGAAGATATTTTGTTGAAGGGTTGCTGAAAATTGTCAAGTGAGCCTTTCAAGGCACGTGATGGCACAGGCTTTGTATAAGCCCCATAAGCCCCACACCTTCTCCAGCATTTTAAACCAGATCTTTGAATGTTCTACTCTTTCTGCTTTCCACAGAAATGAGCAAAAGACTGCTCAGGTTGCTCAGGTTTTCCTCTCCTTCTTTCTCTTTGCTTTTTTTTGTTTGTTTGGGTTTTTTTTTTTGTTTCACTCGAACAGCAAAACATTTAAAGGGTGCATAATGAACACTCTGAAGTCAGGTGGAGTCGAAAGCACCAGGACACACCAAGAACCATTCAATCTTAGCTGAGCAGTAGGATGTGTGCAGCTCAAGGGATGAACTGAAAATTCAACGTTTACAAGGGAATGGCTAGGAATGTGAGCTGAATGAAAAGTGGATTTTTCTACAGAAATTCAACTCTTCTGGAATAAAAAAAAAACAAAAACAAAAACCCACAAACCTTGAACTGAGAATATAAAAGAGAGAAGAACTGTACTTTCATTTTTCTTTTATGGCAAACTATTTTTGCAGCCAAGTGGTTTCCTGGCTCATTAGAAAGTCACTGAGATTTGGTGACACTGACCCAAAGTCACTGGCCCCAGTGCAGAATCTGATTACCAAGGCAAGGGAAGCAAAGGCTAAAACACTTGAGATCTATGAAATTTGGATTCAGCCTTCAAGGTTTTATTTCATTTGCAATTATACACACAGTTTCCTGACCACTGTGATGGATGTCAACTTTTTAGAAGTACTTAGAACCTTTTGATCCCTACTCAGACTCAGGGCAGCAGATCAATGGGCTTTTAAAGTGCAGCACAAGGCAAGAGGACGTTGTGGTGGAAAAGTTGAAAAGCTGGAGGGAGTACTGCACCAGGTATCTGAACCATCTTCCCCTCTACCATCTGACCTGTGCCTGGGAAAGCACCGTGGTTGCACCAGTGAGGAGAGTATCGTAACATCTCCCGAAGGCATGTCTCTTAAACACAGCTCTCCTGGCTCTCTGTGAGCTTAGTCAAACAGGAGAATGGTTGCAACTCCAACAACCTTGTTTTTTCTGAGAAATATGACTTTCCCAGGGCATGTTAATATATTCAGAATCACAGCTCCCAGTATATTTGGGCTAACAGCTCTTTACCCACCACTCCTTCCCTGCAAATGCTGCTGGATCAGCAACAGTACAAGGGACTGGGACTACAAGCATGACTCAGGCCATTTGCAAGACCAAATCTTGCCAGCAGTTAGACATACACCATCAGTGTTTCCAAAAGAGGAAAAAAAAAGAGAACATTGACTTTAACAACATGCATTGAAGGACAGGCCAAAGAAAAAAAGACCATCTTGTTTTAGATGTAAACTACAGTCACTGAAAGATGAGAAATATGAATGTTTCCTGAGCTCTTCTCATTAATCTTCTGCCCTGTGCTACATTCTAAAGTATCCACTTGAACCTAAGAACACTCACAGAATCATTGCTGGACTGGCACTTCTGGGTAAAAAGCCATTTGGAGCAGAACAAAGAGCAAAACATGAGATAAACTGCTAAAGAAGGAGCTAGCAAGGTGAAAAAAAAATGTAACAGGTGAACCAAATTGAAATATACTTTGAGATAAATTGCTGTTTTGGAAAGATCCCTTCTTAAGAGTGAGGTTCCAAAGTAGAACCACCAAGTAAAACCAGCCATTAAAATAAATAAGTGAAAATTGATAATATTAGTTATAATTCCTTGTAAACAGGCACAGCAATAAGGATTCCCATTAACACCATTATTGCTATCAAAGAAAGCAGTGGTTAATGGGTGCAATAACTATTTGGAGCATCCTGTGTTTTGAAAATGTGCCAGCTACATTTAGGAACTAATCACCTAGCGCTGCCATAACCAAGTCCAGAAGAGATGGCAGCAGCACCTTGCTCTCTCTGGCTCCAGCAAACCACTGCTGAGGTACCTGAGCTGCAGAACCAGTAAGAGCTTCAGCTATACCCAAGCAGAAGCAATCAAGGGAGAGAAAAAGCAACTCCATGACTTTGACTTTTGGTAACAGTGATGAGAATGGGAAATGAAACCAGGACAAGATCCATGCGTTGGATCTTCTGCATGAAGGAGGTGAAGTGTCACAGCAGATCCATCCACGGGGGCTGGCAGCTCCCCACTTCTGCAGCCCTCTTGCACACACCCCTGACTTCAGAATTAGCTAAAGAAATCCCTCTCTCCCTTCACCCACACCCACACCTTCTCAGCTGAACCTCCTGATGAACCTGGGTTTGAATGCTGGCTTGTAGCCCAGAGCCCAGGCACATGCTCTCTTTGTCCACGTGCAGTGTCACTGCAGTCATATCTCAAGTCACACCAACTATTTGTCCAGTGAATATGAAGAAGTCCTTATACCTGCTTAAATATAGCAAGTTACAATCATCCATTACGACTTTGACATGACTCTAGAGCCCTAGAAAATGAAAACCAGATGAAAATCCAAAGGGCCTTCCATTGGCCAAGGATAAAAACATTGCTGTGAAATGAAATGATCACCTGACACCACAATGTCACCACTTTCAACCACGAACTTCAAGCAGGTTCCTAAAAACATTTTCAGATTAAAAAGGAATTCTCTACCCAAGTAACCAAGGAGACTGCACTGGCTCATGAGTTCGCTGGGTACTCGGATGATAGAAAGCAGAAAAATGACATAGACTGCTTCTAAAGATCACGTTTTCACCCAAAAGAGAGCATGTCCTCACAGCAACTGCAGATCAAACCCGTTCCATCAGGATCCTTATGTCAGAGCTCATGCCAACACATTTGTTCACTCTTGGTCCCTTGCACCTTTAGCCACATCTTGCTATTGGCTCCTAAACACAACATCTGAATGACAGCATTGCCCCAGTTCCACTGCAGAGATATTCCAAACCCTTTAGCAGTATAATAGGCAATCCCAGTACCATACTGGTTAATTTTTCCACCTTACTCCTAAGGGATTTTATATCAACAGAGAGAGATGGGATCTGTAGGCACAGTCTTTGGCCTCACTTGTAGCTGAACCTCTATTTATAGACTGCTGCTCTATGTGAGGTACACAGAAGAGTCGACTCACTGAAGAACATCATGTTAAGCACTGGGCCCAGTTACTGACCAGAGGATGTAAAGAAGTCGCCAAGAGAGCAGGAGAAAAGTGTTCTGTGCCTGTCCATTCCGTGTGACTCATGAGTGAGATTATTTTAAGAGGATTCCCTTAAAAATGTCACCTTCATTCATCATAAATAGCAATTCCCACCGAAATTTATGAGAGAAACATCACATACCTTGTTTGAATTAAGCAGTCAGGGATAAAACAACACAAGTCCTTGGTAAACAAGTTTGGTTGGCTTTTTTTTCCCTAGAGGAACAGTCACATCAGAGCAGGGGAGAGGTCTCCCTGCATCCCACACGTCACACTGACTTCAGAAGAACCAAGAGACGTTGCAATGCACAGTCTCTCCAAGGAAGCTTTTTCTGCTTCAGATCCTTTAGTTCAATGCTCTCCTCCACACTTGTGTAGAAATCCTACCACACTGCTTGCTGAGAATGATGTGCAACTATGTTGTAGCATGTATAGTTGGGAAACAAAACAAAAAAAAAAAAACCAAAAAAAAACCCCACAAATGAAACCAAACAAAAACCCCAAATAAATTGAAAAAGGACATCGTTGCAGAAATTAAAGTTATCATTTTCTGACTCTGTGTTAATTTTTGATACTGTATTTTGATAAGCTGTGTCTGCAATTCCCTTTATGTGTATTTAAGAAAGGATAAGAAAAATATGAAGTATCAACTTTACTCTGAGAGCCTCGACAGGGGATTTAAAAGCTGATGAAGGTGCAAGGGCTGGGGGGCAGGGGTTGTTTTCTTTTGATTCCTTCAGGATCTTTCCAAGGCCCTGCACAGATGCCTGGAAACTGTTTCTGCTCCATCTTTTCACATACACTACAACATAGCAAAGAAGGGGGAATGTTCTGTTCTCCTCCTTCCTGAAGGTGCACATCAAACAAAATAGCTTTCCCATTCAAAATCCATTCCTCATTTTTCAGAATTAAAACCATCTCAGTTTTCCATATCAACCCATGACATCTCAAAACTCTGCTGGTATAAATGAAAGATCATTTTCCCACTTCTAATTATTCTGACCAAGGCTGGAGAGAAGTTCTACAGGAGCTGGAAACAAAACATTATTGACCATAAAAACAGAATTCAAAATGGGATTTTTATATCACATCAAAACATTTTTCACACCACATTGGTTTCAGCAATGTTACCAGAAAAGCTCAACCATCTATATCAGGGCAATGAGACTATTCCTGCCCAGGGCACAGGTCTGGGCCTCAGCAGAACCGTGTCTTATTTCCCATTTACTGACCTTCAGCACATCACTCTCTCTCGCTGCGGACCAGGGATACTGACTTGCAAAGGGATGTGTAATCAGGAGGTGAAAACCACTTTATCACCCCACAATTTAATCCCTATTAGCCAATGACAGAATAATTGGTGTGGTCTTATTGCTCATTAGGTTTTGATGTCTTAAATTGGTTTATCCTAATAGACCACTTCCATGAGAAGAATTCTCAGTCAATGAATAATACAAAAAATGTGGGTTTTTTACAGCCATTTAAAGCACAGTTGTAAGGATGTATGACACAGGCTTTGTTAATATATTCTGAAGCACTACAGAAAGCCTAATTTAATCTGCACCCAGTTAGTTCTTTCAGAGATAAGACATATGAAACTCGTTATCTTAATTCATTGACAGAGTGGAAGTGTCTCCAGCCACAATAAATCCCATCTTCCATTTCTCAAGCCAGTAATAAAGCACAGGCTTCAGTAAGTGAGCCCAGTTTCTTTACTGCAAGTCCTTCAAATCCTTCTTGAAACTCTACAATTTTAAAATCTTCCTCCTGCAAAAAATGATCTTCAATCAATGTTATGCAAAGAGAGAGGAATTTGCTTCCTGATGTGTAACAGAAAAAAAAACAACTGCAAACTGTCAGCTATAGAAACTGTTATATTACTAATAAATTAATAGGTTGGGGGGTTGTTTTCTTCTCAAAAGTTATTTAAAGCTACTTAATTTTTCTCCTGCTCTGATCCCAAGGAGGAGAATATAAAAAGTACCAAAATGGTATCCCCCAGCTGAATGTCCTTTCTGAAACAATTCACTATTTTTAAGTGGACATCAGATATGACTCAGGGTGTTAAGATACATTGCTTGTCAGAGACTTTAAAGAGCAAGAGATATAACTGAATTTCTATTCAGTTTGAAATCATATGTACAGGGACTTGTGTATGAGAAATAGGCTTCTCCTTCAGTTCTAAGTAAGCAAGAGATATTCAAATGATGATGCAGTAGCCAGGGCTAAGAAGAGTCATTTTTCAACTCCAGATAAATGCTGCACCTCCTTCTAAACACTTTTGCTTGGTCCTTCTCCCCGCATCAGTCAGCAGGCAGCCACCACAGAAGCCAGAGCACCAGAGCTGGCTCAGTCCTTGCCCTCCCACCATAGCCTTGACATGGTTTTCTTCTTCTTATCTTACTGGCAGTTCAAATACACTGCTAGCAGTCCTGCACATTTTCTCCAAACAGTTTTTTTCCTCTATTTAATCCTGAATTTCTTTCAATTCTGTTTAATTCATAGTGAATAGAAATGATACCTCCACGTTCTTTGAGATGTTTTGAAGCAAGTTTCACTCAAGTCGGTGTTGTTCACTCATGGAAGCATCCACCATGACATATTGAATCACTGCCAGGTCAGAGCACTGAAACCACAGATTAAAAAATAAAGTAACTGGTGATTTCTTTTCATAATTAGAAGGAAGCAGGTGTTTGCATTGTTTCAGGACATTATTTGACTGCAGCACCCTATTACCCTATAGAATCAATTGCATCATTACCCTAAACACTGTAACTAGCCATCATGTCTATTAGAAATACCAGCCACACCAGTACCTAATGAATGATGGTCAATATATTATTAATTATAAGCCATAATGTATAGGAGTTATGCCCAAACAACATGAAGAAATAAAAGCCACATACCACTAAAGAAAGAAAGTAAACTATTGTGAAAATTAAGACCCAGAGTGTCCAGGGAATGTCCAGGAGACACGTGAACCTGGGTTAGAACTGAGTGAGAGCAAGAACTGACCTTTACAACGAGGGAGGCAGTATCTAACCAGTGAGTGTGTGTATTAAACACAGACATGGGATATCAAATTCCTGAAGAACCATTCAATCATCTCTATTTAATATTTATTACATCTTTTTTTTTTCCCCCTCCTGCTCTGATCCTGAATATGAAAAGTGAAAATTAAAAATGTATCTGTAAGTATACATATGTATATAAAAGAGTTATAGCATCATCTTCCTCCCCCTGGGGCTGCCCTTCGGTCCTGAAGGGCAACACCTTCATACCTTCCACTGTAACACCCAAGAAGGAGAAATTAAAATGAAGCAGGGAAGAGGTAAGAGAGATAACTGTATGAAAAAGGAGAAAGGAGAGAATAAAAGAAGAGATGAAGTTAAGCAATCAAAATTATCTTGATGGTTTTATCACTGCAGTTTCATTTCCTTCTGGTCCCTAGCATAAGTGAGAGAGATGCTAGCTGTGGAGAGGGAGTATAGTATCTTCACAGCTGAGTGGAAGAAGTATTAGCCAGTTTTATTTTACAAAGAGGAGCAGATATGCTTCCTGAGCCAGCCACAGCAGACATGTGAAATCTGCTGTTGAGAAAAGTCCCACAGTGGAACTACTGGCACAGAGAAGCTCTCAGGAGACATCTATGCAAGTATTTGCACAAAACACAAATTCTATCACCATAACAAAGCAAGCAAAGGGCAATTGTTCCAAACACCTGTGTTTTGCTCGTCAGTTTGCTGAGCACACCCTCACAATTCAGTTTCATTAGAAGATTGATGCTCTCCATGCCAGCCTTTCATTAAGCATTAAAACCTCCACACCCACAAGTGTTAAAGTGTTATATTCAGGCACTAGAAAACATATGGCACGTATTTGTAATTTGAGTTTCATGCCTTTGCCACTGCAATCCGAGGTCACCTTTCTCTGGTAACCTCAGAAAGAGACAAGAAGTAAATACAGGCTCAGTAATTTGCTGTTGGGCTTGCCTTGTTACGGTTTTACTAATTTATTCTGTCATGTAAATACTTTCACCCATGTGTCTGACAACTCCTCTAGTTCCATCATATACCTTTCCTCAACAGCAGGTTACTTGTGCTGAGGATGGCTTGGCTTGGGGTGGAAGTTTGCTCCTTTTTGCATGGAGCACTCACAGATACTAAGGTTGGTATGAAGTCGTGTCTTAAGGGACAAGCTCCCTCCCCATTGTCAACCAATGTCACCCCATCTCCTCAGCATGAAGAGCAAAAACAAAAGCACAAGCAGAAAAACAAAACAACAAAAAAACCCAACCAACCAACAAACAAAAACCCCACCACAAAACACAACAAAATAATAAATAATAGTAATAAAAATAAAACAAAAACAAACAACTCAAACACCAAAAAACCCCACCACCAAAAAAAAACCCCCAAACAAATGGAAAAGGAAAGCAGAAGACAGCAATAATAAAGGGTCACCTTTCATGGAGCAGCAGAAGCTCAGTCAAGTGCAAAGGAGGTTGCAAGTTCATTTCTTGGATGGGATGGTGATTTGGAAAGAGGGGGAAGTAAACTCCACCTTCTGTCCCTCCTGGACCACCAAGCAATCAGATCTCATCTTGTCATGACCTTAGTAATAAGACCATGGCAAAAGAACATTACCTAGTTTCTTGCAGCTGATAGTGCATATTTATTAATAAAAATAAACAGCAGCCTGTGAACATCTTTAATAAAGATTGATAAGAGAAAGTGGCAAGAGGCAGCTGGGACCAGTTCTGAAGAAGGCTCTGTGGCTCAAGTGATACAGGAACTTAAAGATCCTTTGAAGCAAACCTCCATCAGACTTGTGTGAAACTGTGGAAAAACAGATCACTGTAGGCAACAGCAAGCTAAGACTTTTTCAAAAGGTCTGGAAACTTTACCATCCCAGGAAATACGAGCATAGCAAAAGCAGAAATTGTACCAGAAAGCAATAGGAGTGAGAAAGAAGGAAGACAAGCAGAAGGTAGTTTTATTTTTCATCTTGCTAGTTCTGAAACAGTTTTCAGTAGGTCTTGGTCTGGTTAGACAGGCAAGTAGCTATGGGACTGTATGTAGTGACAAATGACATCTGCCACACTCAAAATTACAAGGGAATTTTAGACAAAGAGTTAAAAAGGAGTAGAGTCTCTAACTGTTTTAAAAGCAAAGAGTTAATCTTTGTGGAGCTGAGCTCTTTCAGACTGCGTTACAGTTTGGGTCTACAATAGGACGTTTAGAAGGACTAGAAAACCTACGAATTGCTTTTTGGCAAGCAAAAATTAGTCAAGTTTGAAGGCTTAATGGTATCCTGACACCGAGGCCAAGAAAAACTTCAAAATGCTGTGAGAGATAAAGGGAGAAATGTGAACATCGGTTTTCAATACTGTAAAATGAAACAGAAGGGTAAAATATAACTAAACAAACCCCTGCGTTTGGAGAAAGATGCAAAATCTTCAAAGGATTCTATCACTTGAGAAGAATTTGGGAATATCAACAGAGCTTTTGCAGCATAAACAGAAAGGGTAACAATTTTAACAGTAACTGCAAGCAGTTTTTTCAGAAAACTGGTGATTAATATTATAGCAGAAGATAAATGGAGTACATCTGAAAGGCAGTACAACATGAAATTTAAAAGGCATACATTCTTGGCTTCACATTAACCGGACTCAAGTGCCCAAGCAAAAGGAATATTCTGAAGTGACAAGAAATTTCCAGATCATGACCGACCTTGGCACATTTCTACCACCTCTGGTTATCTGGAATTCATAATATTGTTCCTGCACAATAAAGATAAACAATTGAGGTGTCCAATGCTTTTTAAAACCACATTAAAGCCTCAGTTCAAAACAGATTCCAACCTAGAAGACACTACAACAAAGCACTTGCCAGATCTGGTAGCACACCATCATGAAGTGCATGAATCTAAGCAGCTTTCAGGAAAGTATGATTTGAGATGTGTTACTCCGGTTCTCTGACAGGATTAGTTGAACCATCTTTATAAACACCCTAAAGCACACAGCTCTACAAGCTGTGAAAGCTACAAAGCTTTGTCCTAAAACAAACAATGTCATTGAGTAACGGCTTATTTACTGAATACTTAAAGCAGGAATGCACTGTTTGAGAAGTCTGGTCACATTACTGAGGAGATGAAAATACAGAGGAAAGGGAATGTAAAAATAAAATCCAGATTATGGGGGTCTGCACTTCAAGTGAATAATACTGCCTTGGACACACAACAGCAAACACTGTCAGTGCAGATGGCAGCATAAGGTCCAGCCAGACACAAGCAGCTCACAATTGGTTTGATTCCCAGAACCGAGAAAGAAGGAAGGAATGGATACTGATCTGGAGGTGGTGATAACAAATGAGAACAAACATACAACATACTCAAACAACTCAGCAGAAGGACCAGTGGATTTATCTTTTCCTGACAGCTCTGAGGCTGTTTTAGGACCATCCCAGTTTCTCCCACGATGCAAGGCGTGATAGACCATGACAGTGCAGTAACTGGTAATGTAGGTAGCAGAGTGCTTGTACGTGCTTGAAGTCGTGCCTTTAACTGTGGCTGGCATTATGCATACCTAGAAAACGAAGAGGTGAGGAATCTCTCCTCCTGGGGAGCTGTGGTGGGAGAGCAGCCACCCTAGCAAAAGAGCACCCTGCTTTCTGACTTACCACTGAACACCATCCACCAGCATGGTTCTTCAGAAAAGGTGTAAGAGAGGAAGATAAATTAAACTGTTAAAACATTTACTTCTACAAAGAATTTTTACTCATAACATCTGCAAGGAAAAGAAATACTGCTTGGGGAAAAAAAAAGAAGACACAGAAGTCCAAAACTATTCCTTCGAATGCCATGGAGCTTCTTTAAATTCACAAATGGTTTAGAAGGGTAAAAGTATACTCAGGAGTTCCAAGTAAAATATTTTGGCATATGTTTCACGTTCTTCAAACTAGAAAATGTGATGCCTTTGTTCAGCCTTTGCTGGACTGTTGGCTTTACAAAGAGGGATCACTCATCTCACCTGCGTAGGGACATCGTTATCCGGAGAAGAGGGAAGAGTACTGGAAGTCAGGAACACTACATACTCTTTCTTAACTCCTATTGCCAATATGCAGAAATGCTAGATCCCATCGCACAGGAATCCCCAGAGATTGCAATTCTTTGCTTCTTATTCACTTTTTACTCTGGTTCTGTGAATTAAAACTACCATATGTGAAACTTAACCATCAGAAGGTATGTGGCTTAAGGGAGCCATTAATTTTAATCATAGTTGTAATTGTCTTTTCTCTGCTAGTAAAAAAATGCAGACATCCTCCCCCTTTACAATCTTATGTTAAAAACCCACAATAAAACTATTTCTTTTAAGAACATCAGCAGTTAAAATAGCTTATTTATAGATACATAATAAGTTAGGAAATGAAAAGCTATTTGAACAGCATTATATGTACCTGACAGATCAATGTAATGGGCCACCTTGGCCCAGTATTTTCTCATACACCTACTAATCTATCCCCTGACCTCTAAACTCATGCTTAAAACTTTAACCTACCTCGTTTCTGAACAAAATCAAGAAGGTATCTCCCAGATGATAACACTTCCATGTGCTGCTGTATGTGTAATTAC
>JANHFX010029232.1:14384-27101 GCA_027560015.1 Chloroceryle amazona | reverse complement strand
GATGCTCTGTCACTTTCCGCAACTCTTCTCAGGTGGAACAGGGGGGAAGAAAATAAGATGAAACTTGTGAGTTAAGACAAAGGCAGCTTAATGAAAAGTGAAGCAGGGCCATGGGTGGAAGCAAATGAAAAAAAAAATATTAAAAAAAATATTTAATCTCTACTTCCTATCTGGCGATGTCCATCCCATTTTTGGACAGGAGGGTTCCAAATGCATAGTGGTTGCTCTGGAGGACAAGCTGATGCCCTTCTCCCCCCCACCTTTTTCTAGCTTTTATAGGTCAGCTGATGTCATATGGTATGGAATATCTCTTCGGTAGGTTTGGATCAACTGTCTTGGTCGTATCCCCTCCCAAGATCTTGTCCACTCCATCCCACTGTAGGGGGAATGTTGGAAAGACTTGGTGCTGTGTGAGCCGTTCTCAGCAGTAGCCATAACATGAGTGTGTTACCAGCATCAGTCTACCTCTCCATGCAAAGCACAGCACTGGGAGGGCTGCTGTGGGGAACATTAACTCCAGGTCAGCCAGACCGCATACATCAACCAACGCCCTTCACCAAGGAAGGTGTAAGACCAGGAGTCTTATAGGGATATACATATTTAAAACTGCTAAGCTAAGACATCCCTTAGAACAAAGGGGCAGTAATGGTTGTTATTGTTGACAGTTGATTGTTTACTCTGTTCTAAAGACTACCCAATGATAGATACTCTGTAAATTACGAGGCATTATATTCCAGTGCTTCATAATCCTTAGTTTAAAACAATTGTTGAAATTAACTGTCCTACCCACCACAAAGATGATGAACTGTGGTGTTCTCTCTGATTTGTTTACCCCCCCTTGCTGTTCCTTATCTTTGATTAAACAGTCCCAGTCTTCTGATATTTTTGTGTTTTCTAGATCTTAGTGCTTTTTTATAGACATACTGCAATATTTCCAGATTTTCTTGAGCACATTGCCCGAGACTTGCTGTTTTGTACTTTATGTCCTCATGAGTTGAGTTGGAGGACTCCTTCACGTTTTACAGTCTTTATTCCTGTGTAGGTATTTTAATGCTCTGATTGTCTTTTATTTCATTGTAGGATAATGTCTAGATTAAAGTTAAGTTGTGATCACAGGGTGGTCTCTTAGGTAACTCCTGACAGACCTTTTTGTATTTATTAATAAACAACAGTACTTCCGAGGAAGGGTTGAGTATGAAAAATGTAGCGGCAATTTATGAGCCTGACATAAACTTACAGTTCACTCTTTTTGCAAGCTTGTGTAGTGCTCAAAACCTTGGGGTATAAAATGCTAATTCTGATTAGTTTCCTTGTGTGATACTGATTTGCTCTGCTGATCTGCTGCACTATCTTATGCTCCCTTCCCACAAGGTAGATATCTTAGTGCCTTTATGATTCTTCAATGGAAAAATAAAAGGGAAGTTTTGTTTTTTGTTTTTTTTTTTTTTTCCTATCTGAATCAGAATGGGGATAAAAATGTGTTTTAAGTGACTTGTGAATAACACTGAGCTAATACTGTGTTTGCAATTGTTAAGGTATGCTATCTCAGAAGCGCATTTGAAAGTTGGTCTAAGAAATAAGTGCTTAAATAGGACACATTGTGTTGTCCGTTGTGCTAGCGTGACTTGTTAGTATTGTCAGCTGTTGTGGGATGTAGGTTTTTTTGTTATTGTCCTTGACTAATCAAGTTGATGGCAAGTTTGAGACCTGCATATTGCAATGCATGCTAATACATTTCTGTCTTTTACAAAACTGGTTAATAATAAAACACTTCTGTCTCTAAAATATGATTACTTCTGACAATATTTTTTTTCCCTTTCTTTACAGATATTTTCCAATTTATCTCTGAATGAGCGTTGCCTTTCAGCATCATTAGTCTGTAAATATTGGCGTGACCTCTGTTTAGATTTTCAATTTTGGAAACAACTGGATCTCAGTAGTCGTCAACAGGTATGAAGGTATCATTGTGTAAAAATTACATTTTGTTGACTTAGAATTTGTTCTCGGAATTTTCACTCTTGACCAAAGATAAACAATAGAAACCTGTAAAATGGTCATGTTGGTGCTTTCAGGTATTTTTCTACTAGACGCTGAAGATATGTGTACCCAGATAAGTGCCTTTAAATGTAGCTTCTTTTGATGGATATCAGTTGTTAAATAGTGTGAAGACAAGTGTTTTTTGAAATGGATTGTAGGTTACTTGTCTGAGGTCTGCATCAGTTAGTGGTAGTTCCATTCATAAGAACTATCAGGTCTTTTATTAACTGGAAGATGTATGTGATCTTTTCTGAGGATACTGTAGTTTGAAGAATGGTTACCTAACTGGTGCTTACTGTCTTTGTTCTAACAAGTATTTTTTAATTTTTCTTCGACTGAGGAGATATCAGATTGTGTCTTTTTAGGCCTTTTGCTGATCCTACAATTCAGTATGTCTGGGATTAATAGATTTTATTTAGTGAGATCCTTTACAGAGCCTAGCCTTAGATTGTTCAGGGTAACTTTGCTCTTTTGAAAAATCTTTTAAGGATGCCTGTGTTGTTTGGCCACAGTCTTTAGGTTTCTTGTTACTTGGAGAGGTTTAAAAACTTTTCTAGAGTTTCTAGTTTATGTATTTCTGAACTGCTATGGAAAAGGTATATAGCAGATTGATTTTTTTTTTTTTTTTTCTCCAGTGACTCCAAAGCACACTCAGACCAGAGGTCCATCTTTTTGCTCTGTGGGTACTACCTGTCAAATAAATATTCTTCATTGTCTTGAGATGTAGCCTTATTTCAACTGCAAAGTTTTTTAGTGTTTTTGCCTGTTAGGTATGTTGGGATTTCAGTAGTTTGTCAGTTGCGGCATTGCCCTAAGAAACCTATCCTGCCAGTCTTTTGTTGAGTTCCTAAATCAATATTAAACACAACTGTTACATTTCTCTGTGTATAGGGAGGGTTTGATGTTTTTTTGGTATGGTTGGAGTTGGGTATTTTTGGAGGGGTGTGTGTATAGTGTTTTTTTTGTGTGTGTCTTTTTGTTTGTTTTTGTGGGGTTTTTTTGCTCGTTTCTTTTTTTTGTGTGTTTTTTTTTTTGTTGTTGTGGTTTGTTTTTTTTTTTTTTTTTGTTTTTTTTTTTTTTTACAATTTCTGGCTAACAGCTGGCTGATGAAATAGCAAGACAGCAGATTTGACTTTCTGCTACTGGAAGGCACTTTGAATGCAGCAAAGGTGTTTATTTCTCAACTGTGTAAAAAAACAAACAAACAAACCCGAAAGGGATTGATGTTGCCCTCTTGCCCTCTGCAGGTTTAAAGCTAAATCTCATCTATGCTAAGTGGTGGTTAAGTATTCCTGAATGGTTTTGTTTGTTAGAAGGGCTTTCATCCTGTGTCACCTCAGGGTTTTTGAAACTAAACTTTAAAGTACGGGAGTTATGTGCATTATGTTTTACCTGCTTTGGTTTTGTTTATTTTTAAGTTAAAAGCTTGAACGTGAAGAATATCATGTGTTTCTTACCTCCTTTGTAAGACTTAAAATATACAAGTGTTCTGTTTGAAAACAGAGCAAATAACCAGAGAAAACTTCTGGGTTTTAATTATCTTTTTTTCTGTTATGGTGTTCTTTGCTTCTCATCCCTTTTTGTTCACTGCTTACTTAGGTGACTGTTTTCCATTGTTAAGAAGACCATTGTTATCTGCATCACTGTACTATTTGTCTGCTAGCATCTGGGTTTGGGTGATTACCAAAGCCTGAGAAAAAAATTGTGGCATTTGAATGTATATACAGATTACTTATCTGTAAATGCTACCTTGGGTGCATGAGTAGAGTGCTGCTATAGAAGGGCAAGCAATTCCTTCTTAAGGATGAAAAAATTCTTTGTCTATAATATTAAAAAGACCATTAGCTGTTATTCTTTCCCAAGCGTTGGAGCAGAATTCTTTAAAGGTAACTGTAAAACTGTTTACACCTTGTAAAACAAATCTTTTCATTCTCCCAATAGCTTATGGAAATTCATGTTACAAATAGTAGGTTTTGTGCTAATGAAATTAAAGATGTTTATGATTAAAGTTTTATGTTTGAATATTTGGATTTCTTTGTAGGTGACTGATGAGCTCTTGGAAAAGATAGCATCGAGAAGCCAGAATATTACTGAAATAAATATTTCTGATTGTCGCAATGTATCTGATACAGGAGTGTGCATATTAGCAATTAAATGTCCTGGACTCCTAAGGTATACTGCGTACAGATGTAAACAGCTTTCTGATGCATCTATTATTGCTGTCGCCTCTCAGTGTCCTCTTCTTCAGAAGGTGCATGTAGGCAATCAAGACAGACTCACTGATGAAGGGCTGAAGCAGGTAACCAGCAATTCCACAAACTTCTTATGTAAATTTAGTGTCTTTGAACTTCTTACCAAGTGGAAAAATGCACAAGGGACATAGTAGTAACGATGATAATAGTTGTAATGAAAATGCAAATCATAAAAAAGTGAGAGAAATAAAACCCAAGTAAAGACAAGTGATACATAATACAATTTCTACCGCTCATTGACCAATGCTGAGCCTGTCCTCAAGCAGCGATTGGCCCCTACCGGCCAACCACACCCAGTTTATATACTGAGCATGATGCTCTATGGTATGGAATATCCCTTTATCTAGTTTTGGTCAGCTGTCCTGGCCATACTCTCTACCAGCTTCTTGTGCACCTGCACATTGGCAGAACATGGGAAACTGAAAATTTCTTGGCTTAAGATAAGCACTACTTAGCAATGACTAGAATGTGTTCTCAGTATTGTTCTCATACTAAATCCGAAACACAGCACTGTACCCAGCTTCTAGGAAAAATATTAACGCTGGCACAGCCAAAACCAGGACATGGGAACGTGGAAGAGCATACTCTCTTCTAAGATTTAATTAAAATCAGTTGACCACTTCTGCTTGAATGGTTTATAGGCATTCTGCTGGTGAAGTAAATGTTCTCCTGATACTGCACATACTTATTTTTTTTCTTTTTTTCTCTTTTAAGTATTTATTTCCAGGGTTTAAATGATCCTTTTTATAATGAAAACTGTAGTTGGACATCCTGTACTTCAACTCTGTCTGACTGAGTTTTCCTAATCTTAGCTGCTGTTTGAAACCACTGTTTAAGTAACTCCTTTTGCATCATGAAAGCCAAAGGTGGCTGAGATCTTTATTAGACATGCAGGAAAGTTTTGTTAACGCTTGTCTTGTGTAAGAGGAGCATTTAGAGTAAGCTGTGAAGTAGTTATGTTAAATCAAAGCTGCTATAAGTGGTCTAGCATACAGGCATTGTTAGCTACTTATATATATACCCAATAAATAACTTAATTGTTGCATCCTCTGTTTTCCTAAGTTGTTAGCGACTTTGTTTTGTCATGTGCATAATGATAGTCTTTATTTTTTGTGTATAGGTCTTACAAAAACTTTAAAGAAGGCTATTTTTTAAGGGTGGACAATGAAGCATAAAGATTTTAATTCCCAACTTAGTCAATTTTTTATCTTTTTTTTTTTCTTTATTCTTAAACACTTGCTTTGATTTCCTTAATTGCAGCTGGGTTCAAAATGCAAAGAATTGAAAGACATTCATTTTGGGCAGTGTTACAAGATCTCAGATGAAGGAATGATCATTATAGCTAAAGGCTGTCTGAAGTTGCAAAGAATATATATGCAAGAAAACAAATTAGTAAGTACATGTTTATGACTTTTTTTTTTCAGTGTTTTCATTGTCAAAGCTTTCTCTTGCTCTGTTTAAATCTTTCTTCTGAGTAACAGTGGCAGTGAATTCCTTAAAAATGTTATCTATCTGTGAAAATTTAGGTTGTACAGAGATCTAGCTTAAAAGATGACTCAAAGTACAATTTAAGCTAATGCTGTTCCAGATACATGTTAAATTTGGTTCTGATGTGACATTCCGGGAGCTATTGTTTGGCAGATGCTTTATTTATGTAGGAGATTCATGGGCTGTGTGTAATGTTGTTTGTTTTTTTGTTTTTATTTTCATATACCGTACATTTTTTGTACAGTAAAAAGTGGAAACTCATCTAAAATAAAAGATTTTTGGAGGTTGGGCTTTTGATTAGAAATAATATACTCTGATAATATTTTCTTGAAATATGCCATTTCCTCATCATGGTGCAGTTGAATAGTGTGCCTGTGATAGTAGAAGGCAGTTGCCAAGGAGTAATAAAACAATCGTGTCCTAATTATAATCATTCTCTGAAATTATGGTTTCTAATGCTGAAAATCAATATTCACTAAATGGTATAGTAGAACACTAGTTTTGGTTGTTGGTGTTTTTTTTTTTGGTTGTGGTTTTTGTTTTTGTTTTGTTTTGTTTTTTTTCACCCTCCTGCAAAGAAAATTGGAAAAATTTGCTTGCAGTTGAATTCTTAGCTATCAGTTGATGTCAGGGTTATAACCTTTAATTTGAAAAGTGCTGAAGTGATGCTGAAGTGGAACAAATAAACTGTATTGTTGGAAAAAAGCATACCTTGTACTTGGAGCCATTTGATATTTGGCTTCAGATAGACAAAACAGATACTGATGCCTAGGATTGGTTCATTTGAGAATGGTTTATAATTTTTATTTTTTAAAGCCATTTATTAGTTTTAATCACAGTTGCAGGAAATTGAGAAATAAGCAATCATTACTAAAACTGTGATGTCAAAATAGTTCAAATGCAGAAAAAACCCAAAACAATCTGTATTAAAACAAAATCTGGAGTATTGTCAAAATTAGTGCCTTTATATTAATACATGAAAATCGTTTACTTGAATAAAAAAAAAAAAAGACAAAACAAAACACCAAGGAAAATAATAACAAAAATGGAAGTTCAGAGAGGCTTGTAAGGAAAGCATACTCCTGGAGAAAGGTAGGGAAATTCAAAGTTTTACTTTGAGTGAAAGGGGAAAAAAATGTGGATGTTCAAGGTTTTCATAATTGTATGTGAAAGATTACTTAATTGCACACAAAGATTATTGTGTATATAAATACCTATGTAAGTGTATAATCACTGGAAAATATGTGGGGAAGGTGTTAATTTGACCTGCTTTATATGTACAGATCTTACAGTTCTTGCCATTGAAGTTTTTAATTTCTTTGGACTTTAAAATGTAACCTAAGTAGTTCATATGATAATTGTTAGCACTAAAAAGATCTGAGATATTATAATCTGGAATGTGATCTACTTTCTTGTTCTAGAAATGTAAATGTGAAGTAACTTACAAAGCTGTTATGAACTCTGGAGTGTTAAATCTCTAGAATTAATAATACCTGAATGATTCCACTATATGACAAAGCTGCAGAAACTGATGTGCTTTCCCTTTGCTAGAGGAAAGAGACTCTCAGATCTTGCTGGAAGTGTGATTTTTCTGTGAATGAACCAAGACAGCTTGTAAGGAGGTCCCATGCAGTTATAAAATAAAAATTTTCCCCTTCCAGAATGTGTGAGTATGTGTGTGTGGCTGCATGGGAAAAGAGGAACTGTTTCATGCTGCAGAGTTAACTAAAAGGGAGTGATGATTGGTGCAAATGATTATCAACTGTTTTATTTGTTATATTCTGTGGGTTACTTTTTTTAAGACTACTTTTTAAAATAAAACCACTGTTAATATTTTCTGTCACATATCTTACTTCCTGCTCTTTGGTGAAGAAGGCGGTTTGGGGAAGTGTTCGTGGGTGTGTATTTGCCTTCAAAATATCTTAAGTTGTTGAAAGCAAAAGTATTCAGTGGCAAGAGGAGTGTACTTGACCTATGAGGACTTAGTTTGTGTATTTGAAGTTCATAGATTGTCTGTCTGCTGTAGGAAGAAGACTCCTTTTACCCATCCCCAGCCTTGCCTTTTTAAACAGCTTCTATAGCTTCCTTGTAAATACTGTAGATTGAATCTGTGTGGTTTGTATTTTCCCATTTCTTCCTTTTTCAGAGATGCTCAAAACCATGTGACTTATAGGCAATTTCTATTAATTTCAAAGTATATAGTCCTTTATAGATGGTACATGTGGCTGGGTTTTCATGTGGGCTTGTCTCAGACTGATGGATTTTATATTTCAAGAATATATCTGTACAGAGGCAACCAGCAGCTAAAGAGTGCTTTTCTGATTGTTACTTTACAGTGAAATGTGGATCAGGCAATGCAGTTAAGTTGCTTCATCTGTTGCTAAGTAACTCCATTATCAGACTGCTGAGCAGAAATAGAGAAAGAAGAATTTATGTTCAGAATGTTTAATACAGTAGGCATTTCGCAGAAAGATAGGCACTTTTTTTGAAGAGCTGGTTATGTCGTGATACTAAGTGAAAGCTGCAAGCAGTAAAGGTGTGTGAGAAGGTTGTGTGAAGAAAGATTTAATATCACAACTTAACAGCACAAGCTGGTTGTTACTGTTTGCTTAACTGCTTATGATTTATATCTCTTCAAAATATATTTTTCTTCTGTCCTTTGAATAGAAGAGTAATTATATTCAAGGCCTCTTTTCTGAAGCATGCTGGATGAATTGGGAACTTAGTGGAAAAAATAAAAAAAGATAAAATTGCAAGACTTACAAAATGTGCCAGTATATAGAATTGTCCCCAAGCAGGCTGATACACCCAAACAATCTCACAGAAATTTGATGTAAATGGAAGAACAGTTTATAACTCTGTCCAGCCAAAACTAGGAAATTTTGTAGCAACCATGGTTTAGTTGGACTTCAGTTTTATGGACATGACTGAATTGAGTGCTATAACTTTCACATTTGCATCATAGGAGGGATCAATGTGAATGAAGTTGGTTGAAGATGAATTAGTTAATTTCACTGTTAACTTTATACCAACTATTTTTTGTCCTTCGATGCTAGATAGAGTGTACATAGCTTCAGCTTCAAAATTGGAGAACCACTCCAAACTGACATGCGATATCCTCACTGAGACCTGGAGTGGGGCTGTACTTACCCTGAATTCTGAAGGAGAATTAACACTTTTCATTTCTGCCTTCACTAGAAGAATGGAGACGTAACAGGTCTTAAAGGTTTTATGGTTTCTTCCTAGAGAGATGCAGAACAAGTCTGTGACTATCGTGCATCTAAAGAGAGGGATTTCCCCCAGAAGCAATTTTGTACAAGCAGTGTGTAAACTCTCCATTTCCTCATGAATCGAGTAAACTTAGATTTGGGGTGAGCCGAGAAAAACCTCTACTTAACTATATTGGTTTTACACACATTTATTTTTCATTTTCTTTTCTTAACTGAGTGACATAGTGGGTAAAATTGTAATGTGAAGGTTTCTGAAACCTAGCAGGTGGGAGTTAATAGATTTATACTCCCCTGTTCCACCCAGTGTCTGTGGGTTTTTTTAATGGTGAATAAGATGCGGATGAAGAGAAGGAGCTTCTAAAGATGAAGAAAGATGGAGTTTTAGATGTGAAAACAGGATGACAGCATTTCTATCTCTGTACTTTCTTCCCTTCCTCTCTTTTGTCTTTTTCAAGCTTCTTTAGGCATATGTGGGAAATAATACTTCAAATAAACTACTAGAGTTGCAGTGCTGGCAGCATTTTCTCCTTGTGAGGTACATGACTTAAAGACACATCATTTCTCTATTTTTTTCCCATATATCTTGAATAAGATGGTTATGGTAAAACCTGACCACATTTCCAATTCCTTCTTTCTCTTTTGACTCTGTCTGGGATCCATGTCTACTATGAAGACATTTCAAGATAACCAAATTTTGGGCTGTCAGTGTGATAATTTTTTTTTTAATTTTTTTTCATGCTCAGTGTGTGACAACATTTTTATAGTAAATATTTTAGAGATAATTATTTAGTGGTGTTTTTCAAGATGAGTATTCTGTTAAGTGTTCTTCCCATCTTTGCAGTTTGCATCAGGTTATACAGAGTAGAAATCTGTTAACTGTGACTCTGTGTTTGATAGAAACTATAATATGTAAGATGTGACTTGCATGTTTTTAGTTTCAGTAAAAAATAAGAAGATACACTAACCCAAGGTTTTCAGTTTTATGTCACATAAATAAATATTTAACCTTTTAAAGCATGAACTGTGATCAACCTAGTGAAAAATCCATAGGACAAAAAACTTAATTTTCCTGTTTTCTGAATAATCACAGCATAATCTGATTTATTTATCCTTCTGTGTTTTATTGACATCACTTCTCAACCTGCATTCTGTTTTTGACTTTGGGAAGTGGTTGTCTTTTTCATACACAGAAGCTATAAACCACTTCAGCAGTGTACCTTGTGCATGTAAAAGGGCACGCATGGAGAGGAGAGTGCTTTGCTTTGAGATTAGTCCAGGCAAATGGTTTGAGGAGGTAAGTCATTATTACAAAGCATATGAACATCATCTGATGATGTGAACTCCTAAAGCTTAGAATATATAACAAGATTATTTTTTCACTGCTAACAAGTAAATGGAAGAAAAATTTCTGGGAAAATACTTCTAAAGAGTGTGATTTCCTTGCCCTTCCACCCTTTCCCTCAATATATTCTATATACTATTTCAGTTTTTGCATATAGTTGCTTGAAACTTCTATATAGAAAAATTTCAGTAAGAGGATTGTTTACTTCTGCTTCTTTGTGAATACTTTCCCCCAATTTTTTTTAACTAGCTTATTTCATTGTTTTGAGGTTTTGAAAGGAACTGTAGTTGTTCCTGACTTTTCCACTTAATTTATTTATTTTTTATTTTTATTATAAACTCATGTTTTTGAGAAGAGTGTTGCTGGTTTTATTGTAAACATAGGATGCACATAAGAGGACTAGTTACTTGCTATATTAAGGATGGTGCCCATACTGCAATTGGTTTCTGTACTGTATATCATAGCTTTGGATAATGATGCTTCATCTTCTGTCAAGTGTTAAATTGGAACTTTCCAAAGCAAAAGGTCCTTACAGATGACATGGTTGGTGGTGTTAATTAGTAATGATAAAGTCCCTCTTGTAGTTTAGTTTGACAGACATGTTACATATGCACGAAAAACTATTAACGTACTGTAAAAATAATGTTCAGTTCTTTAAATCTGAATTGAATAAGGATACTGAAACCAAGTGGAAACATGGGAAATCATGCTTTCGTAAGAATTGTTTGAAACATTTTCTCAATATTAAAAGCCCTTCTGGAAAATTAGTGTTTCAGTAAGGCCTTCAGAAACTTTCACTTCTTTCATTTTTCCAACAAAATAAAATTGTTGGTCGGTTTGTTTTGTGGTGTGGTTTCTTTTCTTTTTTTTTTTTTTTTTAAACTGTTGCATTTTTGTCCTGGCAGTTTCTGTGGTACTGTTCTTAATGTAAAACATTCATGCTAAGTTTAAGTTTGACGCTAACAGAAGAAAAAAAAAAGTGAGGATTGTATGCCTGTGCATAAATAGTTATTTACTATAAAGCTATCTGAACTACTACACATGTCAGACTCTTATTTTCTTTATAAATGTTTCTGTAAATAATCTGGCAGTAAATACAATACTTCGTCATCACCCTTAGGTGGCAGTATTGACTTTGGAGTGGTAACAGGTCTTGGTGTCCTTGCTATAGTGAACTGCCAATACACAGCAGATTACTTCTGAATACTGTAGTGGTTCCACAGATCCTGTTTTCTCTTCTGTTCAGCTGCCAGGATTGCTGTCTAAGTAGTTCTTAAATGTCTTCAGACTGTTAGTGTGACAAACTCTATTCAATAAGATAGCATGTGACTCTTGCAGTGTAGTTATGTGTATTCTTACTGAAGCATTTGAAGAGATTTGCTTTGTGTATTTCAGTAAACATTAGCAGAGAGGAAGTAGAAAACTGAGAATTTTGAGACATTGTGGGGTATTTTGTGTTCTTTTAAAACAGAATGTGTTCAAAAAAATATTGGATGGAGGTGTGTTTTTCTTGGAACAGATTTCCTAGAGAGTTATTACATGCCTCATCCCTGGAAATAGTCAAGGTCAGGCTGGATGGGGCTCTGAGCAACCTCATGTGGTTGAAAGTATCCCTGATCATTGCAGGATAGTTGGGCTAAATTACTTTTAAAGGTCCCATCCAATCCAAACCATTCTGTGAGTCTATGATCTACCTATACTAGCTATACTGAGTATAAAGTGGATGCGTTGAAAGTAACCACTATTGGAGATCCTGAGTGAAACCTTGGAAAAAACAATTATCATTCCTTTATTTGCTTTTTACTCATTCCTAGATAGGACCATCTTCTGAAGTGATAATGACATTTTCAACTTGTATGTTCTTAAAGGCCAAGAATGTGTCTTCTAGGGATGCGTATTTAAGAATACAACACAGGAAACTTTAGTTTTTGAAGGAAAATACTTTGTGTGCACCCATATCTAATTGTGGGTTTTTTAAACTTACTTTTCTTAATTTTACTTTTTAATAGTGTAAGCTGAAGTACTTCAAGATTCTAATATTCCGTTGTATTTCAAGAGTATGTGACAGAGCGGCACCATAATAGGCACTGTAACTCTGATTAAGCCATTGGTGTTGGATAAATTAGGAGCCCCTTAACGTAATAATTTTCATCTTAATGCTTAACAATACTTTTTGGATTTTAAATGCAGTACCTTAAGTTATACTGAAAGTTTTTTTCTTTGTTGTGTTCTTCAAAAGAGAGATCTGCAGGAGTTTTAGTCAAGAGTTGGAGGCTGCATTTGTAATTTTCTTTTTTTTCCCCATTTGCTTTTAACATTTGCTAATGCTTTCGGCTCTTTGTATGATTTCTGCCCCATCCTGCCCCTG
>JANHFX010029232.1:0-14284 GCA_027560015.1 Chloroceryle amazona | reverse complement strand
GGTACTAACTCTAAAGATGGGGTGTTATGCCTGTGAGAAGCAGGTACTGCCTGTGGCAACATGCTGCTAACTTTAGACAGTGCAGTTAGTCAGGAGAACTGAACTGAAAAGTAGAACTAATTAAGAGATTTAGTTCTGTTCTCACTCAAATCAGGACAGTATCAAATCTGCCATGCTGCAAGTGCTGCTGTCCTGTGGTTCGCTTCACTAGGGTGATGGGTTTCTGCAAGAGTTAGTATGCATCACAGGAAAGTGCAGTTCTTTTCCACCTATATAATTCTCCATGATTATTTTGTTTCTGACAAATCTGACTATCTTAAAAGTAACATTCAATATCTCTAATTTCTAAAGGTTGAAATTAGATTTTAAATATTCTTTTTAGGTAAGCACTGCAAATTATTTTCTTTGAACTACATGGGAAAAGAACATAATCACTACTATTACTGGTTAATGTGTTAGTAGTTGAAGATGTAGTTATGGCTTTCTTGATTTAAGCTTGTCATGCAGAAAAGTTGGGTTCATGAGTGTAAGGAGTAATTAATTACTAGTCTCTGTATACCAGAAAATAAACACTTTAGTAAAAGCAACTGTTGATTTTGAAAACAAGTGTTACTGAAGGACTACCAATTCCTTTACTATTGCTGTCTGTGCAGTTTGTATTAACTACATCAATACAGCACAACAATTTCCATTTTAAGACCTCAAGTTTTCAGTTACTTATTTTCCCTCCTTGATTATTTTGTACACAAATTTCCCTTCTAGCTAGAGAGTATGGGTGTGAGCAAATACTCTGCCGAGGAAGTTCCCCAAAAAAGGGAAATACGTTTGAATCCTTAAAACTCTTTTTTTTTTTTTTTGGTACCAATTACCAACGTAAAACACCACAGTATAAAGTATGTGCTTTTGCTCTTTTATTTTCTTCTGAAAAATACAGCTTGCCTGTCTTCAAGCCAAAGCTTGAAAAGAAACTAAAATTATTATTTTCTGCCTATTTATACCATCTGTATTAATTCATTTTGAGATGGATAACGTAGCTAAATTATATATAGTAATGTGGCATGATATGGCACCATATGTTTGATAAGGCTTCCTGAAATGTTTTTCCTAGATGCTAGTGTATGCTGCAAGTGTAGGATCAAGTAAAAGCAGGCAGTTGTGGTTTTGTGTTGTTTTTTCCTTATTTATTTTGCCTCACCTACCTTTTGTACTTTGGTGGTTTTATCTGAGGAGCGTGGAAAAATGAGGAAACAGGGAGGGTGTTGACTCTCTCTTCTGTAGAAAATAGATGCTAGAGTTTAAAAAGAGATCTCTCTTCTTCAAGAGGCTTTCCATCCCTGTAGCAAAAATTAATGGAGAGTATGTAACACCCCAGCTCTACTGCACCCATCTCTGGAGCCCCTAGCCCAAGAAGGTCATGAACCTGTCACAGAGGGTCTGGAGGAAGGACACAAAGATGAGCAGAAGGCAGGAATGCCTCTTCTGCAAGGACAGGCTGAGGGAGTTGGGGTTGTTCAGCCCTGAAAAGAGAAGGCTCTGAGGAGATGCAGTGTGTTCTTCCAGTATCTGAAGGGAGCCTACAGGAAATCTGAGGAGGGAAATTTTACAAGGGCTTGTAGTCATAGGACAAGTTTCCTCCCAAATGAAAAGACTGGGGGAAATCACATGTTAAAACATTGAGTCTGCTGGTGGGAATTATGAAAAGTGGTTTTGGATTAATTGTGAAAAGTGAAATCTCAGCTATATAGCACAATGTGAAAAATTGAGTCCCTACTGAGCTGGAGTGTTTTTGCCACGGGTAGAGTTCTACTATATAGATTGCAGATATAAGTTGACATGGATATTTGTTTTCATGTTTTATCTCATATTACCATGTGTATTTTATAAACATGTATCAGTGGATTTCAGTTGCACAAAACTGTCTTTGAAAAAGACCAATGTGTAAAGTAAGGGCTAAGAAATGGCTCATAGACAGGTACTCGCTTAATGATGGTGCCTCATTTATAACTTTGGGAACTTTTAACTTAATTTACATGGGTTCTGGTATCTTGATGAAGTCCAGTTTGTACTAGTGCTGTGATTTATTTTTTTTTATCAACTAAACAAATCTTTTATCAGTTAGTTTTAAACTATTTCTGTATGAATTTATCAGTCAGCAAGTGCCAAAACCAGTGATTAGAATTCATACATGTGAATTACACAGGTAGTGAAGCTTTGAATTACTACCCTGTAGATGCTGTTTGTACAGTTATTGAATTACTGTTGGAATTGTGGGTGTTTTGTCATGCACTATTCATATTGTTGCTCGTTTTCCTCATTCTAAACAGAAAATTAATATTATGTAAATAATTTCCCTATAAATTTATAAAATACTTAGATCTGTTTTAAAATTTAATTAGTTGAATTAACTTCTATGCATCTGTATAGGATGAAGAACTGTACTGTGAAAAATTGTGTGGGATTTTTTTTTTATTTATTTTTTTTATATTCTGAGATCCAATGCACATTATCTGAGTCTCATGAGTTATTGCCAATGTGATGGATTGAGTCTTCTGTTCCTTCTGTTCCTGAATGTGTTTTTGACCACCGAGGACTCCTTGGGGTGGGGAATGGGGATGGGAGTAACTTTCCTCTACATAATTATTAACTATTTCAGGGAAATTATTTATTTGCTACTATAATCAAAGTTGGATTGTGGAGTGGTTTTAGTTTTAAAAAAGATAGTCTCTGTCTCTGCTCCCCAGTCAAGCAAACAAACAGAATTCCTAAGCTTCAGATAAAAGGAAGGATTGGATTCTTCTGTTGATTGAGAATTGTGATTTAATGGTAGCAGCTTTCAATACTGACTTTTTTTATAAAAGATGAGATTTTTTTTAAATTCTTTAGATAACTGTGGTTTTTGTATATCCACTTTTTTTACTTTCCCATTTCTCCTCTGATATGACTTTGCAGAGGTTGTATCTTTATTTAGTATAATCCAGTTGTTATACAAACAGCATGTCTTTTCTTTTAGTAGCTAACTTGGTTTTATATATATTTTAAGTGGTCGCTGTTGAGAATATTTATTGAAAGCTATTAGTTCTCAGATCTTTTTGACTTTTATTATTCTGTCTTGCAGACTGTTTGAAGGAGGCAAGGGGCTTCTGTCTTTGCAGACCTTAATTCCTTTTCATTTTCAGCTAGTAGTTTACAATTATGATGCTGCCCCACAATTATACCTTGTTGTTATTCAGTGTTATTGAGATCCTTTTAAACTGACTGAAGTGATTTCCACCACTTGCCAGCATTCCTTTTGTTCAGCACTTTTCGCCTGATATACTGTCACAGTTTATTTTCAGTTTTCACTTGCTGACACCAAGTTTGTTCAAGGTCAGTTTGGTTAGCTTTAAATCTGTTTGATGCCATTAAGACTGGCATTCTCGTTTCACACAGTACAAAAAAAAAAGAAAAGAAAATAAAACCAAAACAAAACAAAAAACACCAAAACAAAAAAAACAAAACAACAACAAAAAAACAACCCCAAACCAGAATTTCAAAAATATTTCTGTTTCTCATGAGAACAAGGGTGTTAAGACTCCTGTGAAGAAGGAAGAGATTACCAGTAAGAATCCTCAAGTTAAGGGCACCCAGCTGATAGTAGGGTCTTTTCCACTTTGTAGAAAACAGTTACTCACTAGGATATATAGAGGACAAACTGGTGGGCAGTGCAGCTGGGGGCATTGTCTTGGTTCCTTAGCCCCATCCTCTCCTGCCCCGAGTGGCTGTAGCAGGTAAAACATTGTACATACTAATGTTATTGAGTACATTATTAGTACAGCACTGGGTGTGTAGGCCTGACTTACATGTAGGACAGGCTCAGACTGACCTCATTCAGGTGGTTTCCATTTACTGCAGAGATGAGCCTGAAATAATTCCTATCTTAATGCAACTTTATGCTCAATCTTTGTAGATGTACTCCTCAATGTCCAGGCTGGAGAATATGTATGCTGTTCTTTATCTTGATTGACAGGGAAAACTTGTCTCTTCTTGAAGCTGGTCATTTGTTCCCATGAAACGTACAATTTTAATGAACTTTGTAACTCTTTGTGAAAAGGTGTCTAGCAGTTTCTAAATGCCTGCTGTCTTTCTAATTACTGCTTTGATTATCTTTTAAGATTGCTAAACTTAGGTTTTGTTCTTTTTTTCCACTGTCTGAGGGTTTTTTTAATTCTAGAGTAGTGGATGTATTTGCCTTCTCTGCTATATTTAAAGTTTCACAAAGTTTTCTATGTGCAAAGGTGTCTTATCGGTTTGATTCCTGTGCATTTTGTTAAATCCAAAAAGTACTGCAGATAATTTTTGTTTTCCTTGGGTCTTGCAGATTTTTTTGTTTTTCTCTTAATTTTTTGCTTTAAAGCCTGTAGCTTATATTAATTCTAATCAGAGAGTGATCTATTCCAGTTTACTACACACAATTTGTATACTTTCCCCTCCCTGTATTATTTTGTTCTTTTGTTCTGTAGATCTATTTTGTATCCATTATATGCATCCAGTAACCCACTTCGTAGGTTAAAATAACCCCATTTGTGTCAAAGATGATGTAAGGATAGACAGAGACAGGCTTAAATTGTCACACAAAATGTGATTGTTTTATTTGAAAATGCTAAATTTTGTCAAGAAACCATGGTTGTATTAAAACCTGGGAATCATCGTCTGGCTGATGTCATGGTGTTGGGTCATAGGCTGGACTTGATTATCTTGGAGGTCTATTCCAGGTCCAGTAATTCTGTGATTCTTCAAATTATTGTCTGTTCTGCTTTAAAGCAACCTTAAACTTCCTTAAATGCAGTCATGAGATAGCAGTGATTTAGCATTCTCAATTAGTGCCTTGTAAGGAGTCTTGACAAGTCTGTCTGTTGCCATGTTGTCTTCTACCAGGTTTTTTGTATGATCTTGCAAGGGTGGATTTTGCTAAGTTATGATAATGATAATATAGTGGCCTAGAGCTTCTTGATGGAAAAGAGCTGAGCAAAGACCTCATTTTCCATGCATTCTGTTGCTTGATTTCAGGATTATTCTGGGATGCATATGGGGATGTCACCAGGTTATGATGCGCGATGTGCATGAATATCTTGCCACATAAGTTTAGCAGACCTTGACAGACACTGTTCCAGCTTTTCAAACATCAGAAATTAGATTCTAGAGTTTGACTGTTATCTTTAAGAGAAAACTATTGGGAAACTGAGTTGAATTTTCAACAGAAATTAGTTAAAATTTAGATGGTTACTAGAAGTAGTGATGCTGACTCATATTTTAGAACCTCAAGTTCCCTAGAGTATCTGACTTTCAGTTTTGGAAATTAAGCAGTTTACGTAATTAGGTTCCTAAACACATGCATAGATTCTCAGAATGTTATTTCCGAAGACTTGTAGTATGCTCAGTTCCTATTAATTTTAAAATACAAGTATGCAGCACTGTAGAAGTGAGGACCCTTTTATTTAAGGTATCAAATGTGCAGTCTTGAAGAACAGACTCTGACCCATGTCATGCAAATCTATGTTTATGTAGTAGTGGAAAAGTGAGCCTGTAACCTTTGTGATGGGAGTTTCTGTTCTTCAGCTGGATTTCCAGACTGAAGAAAGGTTTTATATTTTTCAAATATGTTAACCACACTGCAAATCAAACATTAAAATACTTGTAATTAATAGCTAAAACAAAATCCATTTTATTTTACTTTGTGTAGTATTATCTGTATAGTTTTTATCCTGTTTTATATATATATTCTTCTGATTGAAAATCCTCCCTTACTTTTCTTTATCTGTTGGTAAAGCACATAATAGTTAAAAAGAAAAAATGGATATAAAGAAATAACTCACATAACTCTTAAAACACTTTTTGTCAATAAAACAAAAATCACATTCTTGCCCTCTCACTTTTTCTGCCCTTTCATTACTACCAACCATCTGGCCTTTAGTGACCTCCTACAACATCAGTTGGAAAACTTTAAGAGTTAGAATAAAAAGAAGTGCTGCTCAGTTTAACTAGAAGACATTCACTGGCTTTTCTTTTCAGGGAAGGAGGATTTAAACAAACTTTCCATAACACTTGTTGGACCCGTATTTCATAGTAACCACTATGAAGTTCACTGCATTTAAGGAGACGATGAAGCTGAGATGAAAAGATATAAATTCATGAAGGCTCAGCTTCACAGCTGGTGTATAATCCTTTCTGTTGTCACTGGTGCCCTGGCCCCAGTACCCAGCAGAACAAAGAAAGTTGAATAGGAAATGGTGGGAGCTGGGGAGCCTTTTGCTGGCAGCACATCTCATGGCCATGGGCCTTGTCAGGGCGCAGTGTGATACCCTTTATTCTGGGTGACAGATGAGAGGTGGGTTCTGTGAGGGGGAAGTCATTATTAGTGTGAGGGCAGTGTCAGATCAAAAGTAACCAGCGATCAAACAAGGTAAAGGGCTGTGGAAAACAGGCTTTCTGTCTGGCCTCAGCACCTGCTGGATCACTGAGGGGAATAGTGCTTGCGTGTCAGGTTGTGTTGATTCCTTTTGATGTACAGTGAATGAGTGAAGATGGAAACTGAGTGGAGAGGGAAGAGTTTTATTTCCCTTGTCTTCAGGGCAATTAAAGGTGCTTTGCTATGCAAGGCTGACATGGGAGTTTACAGACAAAAAAAAAAAAAAAAAAATCCCTCCAAAAAATAAATCTGATGGACCACTGTTTGAAGCAAAATGTTCAAGTGTTGGGTTTTCTGTTTTCAGCCCTGTGTCTCACTGATGAATTTTTCAATAGTATTGCATTTTGAAGACTGAGGAAAAAAACAATATTTTATTTTAGTTTCTCGAAGTGTATGATAAATTGTTGCAATTCTGTTATTTTTTTTTTTTAAGCTGTGTAATGAATTACTGCATACAAGATATTAATACCTTGTGGATTTGCTCACAACTGCAGGATTTAGATTTTTTTTGGTTGTTTAATATACTTGCTTGGGCATGTTTTAGGCTTGGTTTCTTCATTCTTTTCAGTATTACATACATTTATCAAAATTTCTTGAAAAAGGAATGGAGATACAGAAGTGTATGCTACAGGTACATGATATTTTCTTAAGTGTGAAGACTATAACGGTAATTTGGAATGTAAGTTCTAGCTCTAATGTAACTATAACTGGTTACCTATTAACATTTCAAGTGTGATGATAATATGACATACTTGATGTTCCACAAATAATGTTCCACTTGTGAAGTGTTTATGGATGTGCACACATATATATATGCAAAACATAAGTAATTTTATCGCTTTGGTGCTGTTTCATGACATAATTCAGTCAACTACTGTTTATTAAGTAAACTTACTAGAACTTAAGCAAACTTCCTCATTTCTGCATTCATTGTATCCTCTTGAACATATATTACAATACCATTTGTTATGGGCAGTTATCTTTAAACAGCAAAAGTAATAGCAAAAAGTTATTTTATTAGGAAGGGTAATTGTCACATTTCAATTATATTTTTTTCCCCTCTCAAAGTAAGAATTATCTGTATACATCTATTAAAAATAGTTCTCTAGTTTATTTAACTAGAGGAAAGTGTTTTCTCAAAGAAGTAGCCAACTTTTTTTTTCCTTTTGTAATGAGTATGTGTTGTGGGTTTTTTTACTATGGAAGTGTGATTATTTGTATATTGCCTGATATTTCAGAGAGTTAAAAGGTCCATTATTATCTCACTAGATATCTTAGAATAAAAACAAAATGAAACTTGCATAAGAAGATTACAGCAGTTTTATTATAATATGGAGAAGCTTTACATAGTTCAGTATTGACTCAGCAAAATTGAAATGTCTTTGCAGCTTTGTAAGCATTTGAAAGATAGCACAGAATTAACAGAGACAGTAATAACTGCACTATTACAATGCCTAAAATAATACTGGTGTGCTGAGATCATCCTGTACATTTGTGGCAAGCCTTTTGTTCTTGATTGTGTAATAGTTCAGCTTTCATGAAACTTTTCAAGTTTTGTATTAATTAACCTCAGACTTCCATTTGAAGTTACCGTGTGGCTTAAAATAATTTTCACACATACAATAATTGCAGTCAGTGACTAGTATTTATATATCATTTGGAGAAAAGCATATTTAATTTGGTTTATTCTTTTCATCGCTGAGCTGCAGTGAAATAGCTGCAAATCTACCAAAAAAAAAAATAAAAAATTCTAAGTGCGTTTTAGTATTCCAAGAAGTTGTATACAATTTTCATCCTGTGGTAACCTAGATAAATGGGGATGAATTTGCTTTGCATTTATGACTTCTTCATTACTTCTGTTATTGTTATTATTAAATAAAGTAGCACTTACAGTCTTAAAGTTCCTGTGATCTGTGAAGTATAATACAAATTCAGCTGTGGTGCCGAGTCCTCATAGGAATTACTTTGGCCCACAAATTTAAAAGAACTCTTATTAAATTTTGCCTGTAGTTTTTGTTCCCATAAGAGATCAATCGTTTAACATCTAGCTTCAGGTGGTGTGTTTGTCTTCTGAAAGATAATCTTACAGTTGTTAAAAAATAAAACCCTAGCCAAAATATATTCTTCCCAGATTTCTTCTGCATTCTGTTTGGATTTGCAACCAGTAGAAAATAACGATAGATTTTACTGTTTTGTAAGTTTGTTAGCTCTAACTTTAGGCTCAGAATAAAAAATAAAACCCACAAAACAAAAACCAAACCAACCAAACAACCCCCCCAAAAAAACCCCAAACCAAAATAGACACCAGAAAAAGCAGCCGTCTCTGTTAGGCCGGTATTAGGCTGTATTAGGCTGGTGGGTTTAGGATTTCCTCTTTTTAAAAAAAAAAAAAAATTTCTTTATGAAAAGTCTGCTTTCTTGAAATCAGACTTTTTTTCATCCATGTTTACTTTTGAAACCTACTTTTCTTTGTCAGTTCTGAATATGTAAAGAATATATTTTGAATTGCTTTTCTGTTGGAGCACTACAAAGATTAACAACTTTTTGCAGTGTTAAAATCAAAGTTCTGAATCTTGGCAGGAATGTGGAAATAATTTGAGCTTCTCTATGAAGTCAGCAGAAAAGAAATTTGGGTAGATTTAAAGCTGACAAAAATATGACTAAAAAAGGATAGATGTATTTATGTAATAAAATATCAAAGTTGGTCAGCCAGCCTTGTTAGCTAATAGTTGCTAAAATAGACTTAAGTTAAATCTTTGGTCTTATTCAAATGAACAAATGAACAGATCCCTCCATGAGCATCCAAGTCTCAAAACAGTGGTTCCTTATGTTTCAGTGTACTGTAATTAGAGAGAAAAATATCACAATAAAAGCATTATGGCTAATAGAAGTAAAGATCTTTGAACTTGGGAAATAGGAAATTGAAAGGGAAGATAGATTGAGAACTATGAATAAAAATACTTCTAAATATCTCATGTATTAGAAAAGTCACTGAAAAGACAAATAGCTATTGAAATATGTACTAATTTAAAGATAGAAATTATCTGTATTCTTAAGTTTTTAATTCTGAATGAGAAAACCATCTAATGGTAACAATCCCACCTATACATTCAAGATTTTTTGAAGGCAGTGTTTGGCTTTTCATCTGGTAGAAGTCTTATTTATATCGCTTATTGTGCAAGAGCATTGCTGTGTTTCAGGAATGGTAACAATTATTAGGAGTTAAAGCGGTAACTCTCCTCTATGTCAGTTCACTACGAGCACAACACTTGCCATAATGGCACTTGAATGTTACGTGTGGTCTTTATTTGCTGTTGGTATATATAGTCATCTAACAGTAACAGACACATAAATTATTTTACTTACTGAATGAATTCAGAAGTAGTTTGCATGCTGACAGATTTTTAATTCTGTAGTGTTATGAAAATGGTGTGTAGTGCTTTCCCTGTAGGTTCATGGTACATTGTGTTTTTGACTCTCTTGAGCTATCTGGTAAATGCGTCACCATCTGAGAAAGTAAATGAAGGTATTGATGTAGACTCATTGCTTTGGATGTCTTGAGAAATTTCTGCTGTGACCACTGGATTTACCTTTAAGAATTATCATAAGACTTCTCTGTATGTGTAAGATTAAAATATTGCTTCCAATTTCCTTTTTTTTTTTTCCCCTTTTAGCAAGAACTAGAGAATATCTTGTGCCAGCTAATGCTAAGTCAATGCTGAAAATACAGCACTGTTTTAGATCCTTTAGGTACTTCCTTCAATAAGCATTCTATATATATAATAATGATAAACTTCATTTTGTGAACCCAGAGAAAATTATGTCACAGAACGCTGTGACACCCTGTTTGTTTGTAAAACCACAAGTCCAGAATTAATAATAATGGTTCATTTTGCTTTTTGGAGTATTTAAGGAAATTATGCAACACAGGCTTCAACTCAAAAACTCATTTTTGGTGGTTTTTGTTTTGTTTTACCTTTTTTTTTTTTTTTTTTTTCCTCCTTACAGCTGCTACACTAGGACAGTGTACTTTGTTGTTTCTGTAATGCATTTACACAAGATATTATCTTGGAGAATGGAGGTCATTGTTCAATATTCCAGATTATTAAAAAAAAAATAATTAAGTGTGGCAAAAATAATACTGCAATTCAGCACATCAGAAATACTGCAGATATTCAAATGAATATTTCTGATATGCAAATGTCTTTTTGATGTGTCAGCTACTTACTAATGTTAGTATAGTTCTGTTTCACACACATTGTATAGCATGTAGTTGATGAAATAGCATGTTACAGTGAGATGAACATATTAGTAACTTTCCCTTGATGATAGTAATATGAATTGCCTGTACAGGTTTTTAAGGATTCAGTTAAAAAACCCCATGTTTCTAAGATAATTTCAGTAGGTTATAAAGGGCTATTAAACTAATTGTTTTGTTAACAGTGAGTATACTGGTGATAATAGTTCCAGCATAAGGAACATACTCGCAATTACAAAGAAAATGCTGCAAATTTACCTTACAAACTACACTGGAACTGTGGTATATCTTAAAAATCCTGCTCAAGCATTCTGTACTTAAGTAAATAAAACAACTTTCAAATCCTGAAAAAGATTTTTATTATGTTTTGTGCATTTTTGAATCTCCTTCACAGATGATGGGGTATCTGTTTGCAAGAGGATGTTACTTAGGCAGTAAGATAAGAGTCTCCGAGGTGTACCAAAGAATTGACTACCACTTCACTTTCTTATCTGTTTGGCAGAGTGCAGAGAATGAACAGGAGGCGGGGGGGGGAAGGAAAACTTGGATGGTTTCCAGTGTTCCAATGTATGTGTATGAGCAGTTAAAATTACAGACTGCAAGGCTGACTGTTATTGGACAGGCTTTTCTGGTGGGCTTAAAGCCCCTCTCCATCACTTCTGGCTTTCATAGCCAGAGTTGCTTGACATTTTCAGACGTGGCTAAATGGGACCTTTGCCCTGGGGTTCACATGCTGCCAGCTGAAAGAAACTAACAGAGAACAGATGACGAAACAGAAGTTCATAGTGAGAGAGGGGAAGAAGAAAAGCAAAAACAAAAGGTAGGAATAAGAAAGAAAAGGGACATCATAAAGGAGGAAAGGATGGTGAAGGAATGAAATTGAGGTAATAATGAACTCTAGGAAGTTGTATTTATATGGTAGGCAGTCTTTGTTTTACAAGAAATGCCATAACATCTGCATTTAATATTTTGATGATCTTTGCTATATGGTGATAGTTTGCTTTGTAATGATAAACCAGTTAATAGGATGGTGAGATCTGAGGGGTATTTAATGTCATTTTTTGTCAAGGCGTCGTGGTTGTTTACCCTCTTATAATAGTTCTGCATGGTACCTTGAGTTCATTTTTGAAATAAGTTTCCTCAAACATTTGGTTTGGTGTCTTTTTAACTTGTATAAGCTCTGTCTCTGAGGTGGCAAAATATGTTTTAGAGATCTCCTTACACTTGAAAAACAGATATTAAGGAGTATCACAAAAAATAATTTATAAAAAAAGACGAAGGAAATTGAAATTAAAAAGAATAGGTCTGAAAATGAAAGAAATTTTGCATATGATATGCTGACCCAAGTTCTAAATTACTTTTTACATTATGTTTATCTTTTTTTTTACTGCTCTGAATAGAAAGGATAGCTCTATTTTTTCGATTAAGTTGTTTTTTATAGAAGAAAATTTAATTGTTGCTGCAAATTGTTTTAGACCTGCCTGAACTTTGTAATACATAAAATTCTAGTTAAAGTCAGAAATTTGTCATGTATTTCAATTTTGACTATTGGTCTCATCTAATTAACTTTGATTTTTAAGTTGAATAACCCACTATGATTTAGCTTACATATTAAGTATCATAAACATCTCATAATTTTTTTTTAACGTGTTATTTATATATATTTTTAAAAAATTTTCTTTATTTTTAATGCAAAAGCGTTTTGAGTCTCAGATGATGTCTGAGCGTAGTAAATACCATTTCATGTGTATGCAGTCTACTTTGGCTATTTGAACATGGTGTGTGTTTGTCCCTTATGTTTATCTTGTAATATTGGTAGCAGCATGAGTTGAATATATTGCATAAAGCTACAATAAATGTGGAAGAGGTTCTCATAATATATAAGTACTTATGTATACTTCTAAAATGAACAGGCAGTAAGTATTTTAAAAAAAAAAAGTGCCATGCTTAGCTTGACTCATTTAGCTATACTTTTAATACCTAGTGAATATAGTCTATGCATACTTTGTCAGTGATGAGACCTTGCTTTAGCATCTGAATCAGTAAGCTCAAATATGGATTTATAACCAATCTTGCTGGTTAGTGCTAAAACACAGATAAAGAAGGTTTTAGGGGTTGATTGAGAATGACAAAACATGAAGCTGTAATGTGAAGACAGTTGGGAATATGGAGAATTTTAAATTTATTTTGAGCATGAGTCAAGTAATGTGAGGTATGGAGCAATCCTGCTGCAACTAGTAATGCTGCAAAAAGCAAAAGCAGTTGTGAGTGGGAGATGTATGTGTTCTGGCAGATGAATTCTTAAAAGGTTACTTGCACATCAGATTTTGTGAAATCTAATACTACTTCATTTATTCTGTTTTTATTCTCTCAAAAAAAAACTCTACAGCAAAGTATGATGATAAATAAAACAGTAGTCACAGAGCACTTGGGTTATTTCTGTGGTACTGGTTTCTGCTACCTTATGTACAACTAGCTCATCACCTCATTAATATATCTAATTACTATTGTAAGTTAGTACTAGCCATTTTGTAGTATGAGAAAAGCTTTTGTAGAATTTAACAATAGAAGTATGATCAAAGCATGTTGTCTTTCTCATCTATGATTTAGCAAGAGAGCAAGGTTTTAGGTTACCGTCTGTTTTCATTTGCAGTACATCCATTTTATTACAACTGATTAACCATTGTGTTTCATATTTTCGAGACATATGACTGAAGTGTTTATCTAAAATGAAGTCTAAGAAAACATTTCATTTCGTAGCCATGCCTCCCCTCTCACTGCTGCTCTTTTTGTGACAGACAATCCTTTTTCTTGAACATGTTAGTAAAGTCTTACTTTGCATGTTCACTCATGAGAATTCAATTCTTATCCCCAGAGTTCTACCTTCTTTACTGCTCTGTAATTTTAATATTAAACATGAATTTGATAGAAATGCAGAACCAGCTCTATTAATTGTTAGGACTATTTTTCTTATCCATTTCCCTTGGAAATGGGAACATTAACCCTATGTATCATTTCATACCTTTTTGTTTTTCTGTAACTGTATTCTACACTTAATTGAGCATGTTACAAGGACCTAGCTTTTCTTTTGGAATTCTGGTGAGCCTAATGAACGTAACTAACTTCAAGGAATAAATGTTTGCTCTGTTTATTATTATTCACAGCACAAGATATCCGTAAAGTAAATTAAATCCTTCAAAAGGGACATATGCTACTATCTTTATTTTATTTATTATTTCAGAAATATTAGTTTCAAACCAAATGCAAAAAATGTTAACCAAATAGCAAAGCAGTAATGGATAGAAATGTCCTATGTCAACTTTTCCAATGTGCTTTCGGTATTTTGAACTTCTTTTTCAGACTGTATTTTATTAAAAATAATGGTTTTTAATAAACTTACTAAGACGCAACCTTTCAGGTTCAAACTTTTATTAAAAAATAGTGTTTATAGTTCTTAATTTTCAGCTTTAACTAAAAAAAGCTTTTTTTATTTTTAGCTCAAGAACATACTATTCTAAACACCTGTTATTTTTGGGTGCTTTTTTTTTTTTGAGGGACTCTAAAGTTTATGCTAAAATTGA
>JANHFX010029230.1:0-20438 GCA_027560015.1 Chloroceryle amazona | reverse complement strand
GTGCAGCCCAGGGTGCCATTGGCTGCTGGGCTGTGAGCACACAGTGCTGGCTCAGCTCCAGCTCCTCACCCCCAGCATCTCCAGGTCCTTCAATTTTACCCCTGGCTGATTCACACCCTGGGGCAGCAATGCCCATTAGCTGAAATAGTCGGGCTTTTCCCCTCCTGAGTGTTTACCCGCCTGGTGTATTTATTTATAGAGAGGGCTCAGATAGCTCCCCCGTCTGCCTCCTGCAAGACCCAACCTTGCCAGACACCTTCCCCGTCCCCTGCCTGCCCTGGCAGCCTGTCTGTCCCTGTCCCTGCCTGAACCTGCTCCAGCAGGCAACATCCCCCGGCTTGTTGCTGAACCGATCCTGCTCCAGCACCAACTGTCTGCCAGCACCGCGGCCACTGGTCCCTACTGGGGACGCTCCAGGGACTGGTTTCCAGGAGCGAGCCCCTGGCACAGGGCGGCTGTGAAGGGCCTCCTTTGGAGGTGTTATGGCTGTGAGATCCGAGTCAGGGTGAGGTGCTGGCAGAGGTCGGGTCCCATCCTCCGTGCACCGCACGGGAACACCTCGTTTTCTCCACTTCCCCCTTTTTCTGTGCCAACGTGTTATTTTAAACGGCCGCCCCAGATCTGGCGGCTCCGGCAGCACCCAAAGGGATCCTACGAGACGCGCAAGCAGGGCAAAGGGAGGTGGCCCTGGATGAGACCACCCGGCCCGTGGCTGCCGGGGTGCGAGCACTGGCGAAGCAGCGGGAGCTGGAGAAAGAGCAAGGCCCTTGGCAGGCTCTGAGGAGCGAACGGCTGTTGCCGCGTCTCCGGGTCGCTGCTAGCCGGGGTAGCTTTAGCACGGGTATAAATAGCCGGTGTGAACAGCCGGCACGGTGCTCCCGGGGCAGCTGGCTGCGGGACAGGGACCCCCAGAGCCACAGCGGCCCCATGGCAAGGACGCGGGGACGTGGCACGGCTGGAGGAGTCGGGGCTCAAACCCCAGCGCGTGATCAGTGAGCTGCAGCCCCAGACGCCGGCTGCCATGCGGGGGCCGGGGGCTGAGCCGAGCGCCGCAGCTCTCGCGCTTTTCTGGCTCTGGGTTTTGCAAGATGGAAAAGGGAAAAAAAAAAAAAAAAAGAAAGAAAATGAAGAAAATGCAATTGCATAAATCCCTGGGTCTGAGTGGGAGGGATGAGATCGTGTGGAAGGGCCCCCAGGGTGGGGGGACATGATGCACCCCAGCTGTCAGCACAAATATTTGGCATTGCAAGAGCAACTGCTGGTCCCCCTCCCTCCACGTCAGGGACTGAGGGCTATGGGGAGCCCCCCACCATGGGAGAGGCGGAGAAGGGGGCCAGGCTCCCTCGCCCCTTCTCCAGTTGACCTTTGGATGGAAAACCACTGAGGCCAGGGGACAACCAGGGGACAAATCCAGCACCTTGGAGCATCCATCCATCCATCCATCCATCCATCCATCCATCCATCCATCTCCCCATGGTTCAGGCAGGTGCTGGATCCTGCAGATGAAAGGGCCACTCCCCACACAGCCGGCCCCCTCCAGACCATGGTATTTTCCACATTCCCCGAAATCCCCATTAATTTATCCTGCCTAAGCTGCCAGCCTGAGCGACACAGGAGATTACATTTTGACAGCTGCTCCTGGAAAATTCAGCTTCCTCCCTTCTCCTCCTCCTCAAGCCCTTTCCACCCTCCTCCCACATGCCTAAAAAAAAACCCCACGAGAGAAAGGGCCCAGCTATTCCTCCCTGTCTGGGCCTCCCACACCCCTGGGGAGGCTCAGGGGATGCTCCAGGGAGAAGCCACAGACCCTTCCTCCCTCCCGAGGCACCCGGGGCAGCTGGTGATGCTCCTGCCTGTGGCACATTAAACCTGAAGCTGGTACAGTCACCGTGGGCAGAGATCTGGAGGCAGCCACCAGCTCTTGCCAGGAACAGGCGAAGAAGAGGAGGGTGCTGGGGGACATGGGTTGGCCTGGAAAGGCAGGTTCAGATCCAGACTCTGGACTCTTGTATTCTGCAGGAGACTTTGAGAAAGCCAAGGGCTTTCCAGGGCTGCAGGACACACGTTAGCAGGTGATTTCATCTCTCTGATGGCTTGGTCTAGAAACCAGAAGCAAGTGGCGCTGGTGCTCCCCAGGGGCTACTGTCCTCTGAGTATTTTTAGGAAGGTTACATGGTTAATTTTAGAGAGCAGGGCAGAGCAGAGCTGGGAACCTCTGAAAACCTCTGCTAAGCCTTACGCAAGCTGAAAAAGCCCCACGATTAACCCTCATGGAGCTGAAACCACCACCATACAGGATGCCAGGGCAGCTTTGGTGGTGTCAAGAGGGCCAAGACATGTTTCCACCCATGGCCTCAAATACAGCTGTGGCCATACCCATTGGGAATTGCTTCTGAAGCCGGGATTGGAAATTCCCACCACTTTGTGTCCACAAGTGAGGTCCACAGCAACCTGTGTGGCTTGGGGAAGCTGCTGAGCACTACAGAGGGGCCAACCGCACCATGGCCTGAGAAGAAGTGGCTGCTCCCATCAGAGATGGTGTCCATGGGGGTTGCAAACCCATCCTGACTGCGGGGAAAGGCACGTGCCACATCTGCATTCACTCGCCAAACCTTCCACTAGCTCAGTGCACCTCCAGACGGGTCACTGACAGGTAAGCCTGGTGGCACCAGGTGGAAGCTGGAAGAGAGGGATCATCTCTAAAGAAACCACACTGGTGACTGGAGATGAGGGACAGACTCAGACCATATCTGTGGGCCCAGATGGTCAATGTGAAGCAAAAGCACACAGGGTTTGGTAGGACAAAGGGACCCCAAGTCCTTCCCTCCCCCACTGTGGGCTTCCAGGAGGGAAGGGACCACAGAGGATGTGTCCTTGGCAGCCAGGCAAAGGGAACCTGCAGAGCCAAGATGCTCAGACCTGCCATCCCATGACTGATGTCTTCCTTACTGACTCATTTTTGGAAAGTGACAGTCACAGGAGGACCTGTCCTGGGTTGGGGTTAATCATCACCAGCAGCTGCTGGCCCAGTCACTGGGGGGCTGCAGCTGGGAGGGGTCACAGCTGGGATAAACAATTGAGCCAGCCAATGGGAGAGTCCCTACCACACTAAAGCCATCCCCTATATAAGGGGAGGGCTGGGCCCAGGCTGGGGGTTGCCTGTTTTCAAGTGGCTGCAGTGTGTAGCTTCAGTGTGGCTGGAGCAGGGAAAGCTGATGTCTCAGGTACAGCCTATCTCTTGTTTTGTCTGTTGTATCATTAGGGATATGGTGGTTTTCTTCTCTCTGTGTGTTGTTCTATTAAGTTGTCCTTATTTCAGCCCACTGGGTCTCACCTTTTTTTTTCCTCTTCCTAATTCTCCTTCCCATTCCACAGGTGGGGGTGGGAAGTTGTGAGCAAGCAGTTGTGTGGTGGTTAGTTGTTGGTAGAAGTTAAGCTGTGAGATTCATTGGAGATGCACAGAGAACATCTTGAACATTTGAGCACTGTAGGGAGTGGTAGTTGGGGAACAGGCTGTCCAGGGTAAAGGTGGAGTCCTCAGCCCTAGAGGAGCTTCAAAGCTGAGGAGATGTGGTGCTGAGGAACATAGTTTAGTGGTGACCTGGCAGGGCTGTGTTAGCAGTTGGACTTGATGATCTTGAAGGTTTCCTGCAATAAAAATGATTCTATGACCCCCATGGGTGTCCTGAGAGCATCACCCACTGTAGAAGTGACACTCTTCCAGTCTCTAAGTGATGCATCTGGTGATGCCACCTCACACCAGGGCCAGGAGGCAGTCCACAGTGGTACCACCAACCACACTCTCTCTGCCAGCAAAGCACTTGCTTTGAGCGCCTGGAGGTCACAGCACCTAGCAGAATAAGGCCTCAACCCACTTCTTGCAGAAGGAAACAGCATCAGCTGCACAGGCAGATGCAGGAGCCTGACAAGAGGATACAAGGGCCTGGGTGAACACTGACTGTGCTCGGCTATTGTGCAGCACAAGGGTTGATCCAAGAAGGGACATGTAAGCAGGAAGGAGTAAAGCAGTAAAGAAGTAAAGGGGCTTCATTTGCTGGCTGTACAGAGTGTCCTTCCTCCACATCTGTGGGGAGAGCATAAAGGATGTGTCCAGGGTGGAAACAAGATTTCCCACCTTCCCGGGGCTGGAAGAGAGGCAGGGCTGGGGGATGCCAGCTCCAGATGATGATCCAGGCAGCAGGGGCATGAAGGCCACCAGCATCTTGGTTTGTGTCAGCACTGGTGTGGCCAGCAGTACTGGGTCAGGAATTCCTCTCCTGGACTGGGCACTGGGGAGGCTACTCCTCAAATCCTGGGTTCATTTTTGGGCCCCTCATTCACAGAAGAACACTGAGTGGCTGGAGTGTGGCCAGAGAAGGGCAGAGAAGCTGGGGAAGGGTCTAGAGCATAAGTGTGGTGAGGAGCAGCTGAGGGACCTGGGGTGTCTAAGCCTGGAGAAAAGGAGGCTCAGGGGAGACCTCCTGGCTCTCAACTCCCTGACAAGAGGTTGAAGCCAGGTGGGGTTGGTCCCTTCTCCCAAGGAATAATGGACAAGACAAGAGGAAATGTCCCCAAGCTGCACCAGGGGAGGCTTAGGTTGCACCCGAGGAACATTTTTCTTCCCCACAAGGGTTGTCCAGACCCAGCCCAGGCTGCCCAGGGCAGTGGTGGAGTCCTTGTGATCCCTGGAGGGCTGTGGAGATGTGGTGCTGAGATGTGGTTTAGCAGTGCCCTGGCAGTGCTGGGTTAATGGTTGGATTTGATCTTAAAAGGTCTCTTCGAACAAAAATGATTCCGTCATTCTGACATGGCTGGGCCAGGACATCCCTGGGTGGCAAGGCTTGGAGAGAAACCCAGTGGTGTAGGCTGCTGCCTCAGCAGAGGGATGGTCTGGCTCCATCCCCACCATTTCCTTGCTGATGGGGTCAGTTGAGCTGCCTGAGCTGGGAGAAAATGGATGTTTGTCATATGAAACAGCACCCCAAAAAGAAGCCACTCCCATGCAATGTCTAAGAAAAGCTGTCTCTGGTTTGCAGTGGCTCCTGGGACAGTCCTTACACCACAGGTGTTTGCTGTCAGGTCAGCCACACACCAGCCAAGGCTGGCAGGGATGTGCCATGGATCATGAAGCTGGCCAAGGCCAGCACTGCCCTAATGCTCGAGGTATCAGGTTTTGGAAATGCATCTGACTGCTCCCACCTGGCTGAAGCTGTGGAGAGGAGACGCAGCAGCAAGGAAAAGGCACCAGTGCTGTGGATGTGATGTGGAGAAGCCACTCGTGCAGGGTGGCATCACACTGCAGCAGCCCCAGGCTGACTTGCTGCAAGCTGGGAGGCAGAGAGATTTTTTTTTTTAGCCAGCTGTTTTTTTATGGGGGTGGTGGAGGAGGATGAGAAGAAGCAGAACAGATTGCAATACTAGGGCTGAGTGAAGCCAGAGAGCTAGGAAAGGAGACCTGAGAGAGGGAGCCCCACAAGGACACTTGCTCCAGAGCACCCAAAGCCATCAAGTGCCAGCAGATGGACGCACTGAAGCCACTCCCAGACACCTCCAGCACAGCCCATGGACACACAAAAGCAGAAGAGTGACACACCCTAACTACATGGTCACAGGGCATTAAGAGCCACCCTCCTGGCACACACATCCTCAGATGTGCAAATAGCCTCTGCACCCCAAGTACCCCCCACCGCCTGGCAGGGTTTGAGTATTACTCCTTTCATGGCTGAAACTGCTGCTTTTGAACAAAATTACCTACACCGGGGGTAAAGAACATCCTCCTCCTACAGCCCAGGCTATGCTGCAGGATTGGCTCCCCCAAACCTGGATGAGAAAAGCAACCTCCTGAGGTCACCCTGCCTTCCAGCTAGTCCTAGTTTACTGCAGAAACACTCCCCCAGCTGCTGGGAACTGGCTTCATAAGGAAGATCGTGTAGCCCAATGCTAATTTTAGCATCCTGAAGAACTGCAAAGTTAAGCAGAGGGGTCCTGGGTGACAGCCCAGCACAGGCATTAACACCTCAGGCTCCTGCCCTTGAGCTGCAGGGCTTGAATTTACCAAGTTACAAGCTCATTGAGGGCTCCTACTCATCATAAAACCAGCCTGGGGCCACCTCAGTGTACAGAAGAGCTGCAGGGAAGTCCCGGAGCTGCCTCCCCACCTCTCAAGGGATGCTCAGGGTTTCAAATCCTCTCTCCAGAGAGGAGAGGAATCCTGCAGGCACACCTGGCAATATCCAAATGTTTCTCCGAAGTATCTCATGGGAAGGAGGAAGCCCAGCTGCAAGCCCTGCTGTGGGCAGCAATCACCCGTGAGATGCCTGGAGCTGACATGGGCAATGAGGGGGTCCCAGATGCCAAAATGAAGGAGCACAGGGACCCTCCAGCAGTGCAGTGGGATGTGGTGACTTGGAAATTGGAGCAAAAAGGGCAAGAGTCAGATGTTTTGGCTGGGGCCGGAAGGGAACAGAGGCAATGTTGGGAGGGGGCCTCATGGTGGGGTGAGTCACTTGTGACTAAGCCATCCACTGAGGAGGCACCCATGGGGTCCCTGCTGCTGGGCTCCAGTCCTGCTAGAAGAACTCCTGCCTTTTGGAAAGGCTGAAGAGCAAAAGCCTGACCTGACCTTGGAGTGATGCAGCAGCTCCTTGGCTCCCTCCCTCCTGACCCCTCGGTTTTCCCAAAGTGGAAAACTCCTGCCACACCTCAGATGATCTCACTGGGAGGATGAAGGGACACTCCAGAGATGCACGATGTGCCCTGGCATTGTGATGATGCCAGAGGGAGCAGAGCCCAGCAAGATCTCATCCATGTACCCACTCCTGCCAGGAAGCGATCCCATTCTGCTCCTGGGACATCTCCTCCTTGGGAATCCCAGGGCAGCACCACATGGAGTGCTGGAGGGTCTCCCATGGCATTTCATGCCTGGGCCATGGCAGGAGTTATTGGGGTATGAGCCCCCAGCTCAACAGCTTTTGATGATATTTCCCACAGCACTCTCCTGGAGAAACTGGCTGCTTCTGGCTTGGATGGGTAGATGCTTTACTGGGTGAAACACTGTCTGGGTGGCTGGATCTAGAGAGTGGTGGGGAATGGAGTAAGCTCCAGTTGGTGGCCCATAACAAGTGGTGTCTCCAGGGCTCAGTATTGGGGCCAGTTCTCTTTAATATCTTTATTAATGATCTTGTAGAGGGGATTGAGGCACCCTTAGTAAGTTTGCAGATGATGCCAAGTCAAGCACAAGTGTTGATCTGCTTGAGGGCAGGAGGCTCTAGAGAAGGACCCAGCCACGCTGTATTGATTGGCCAAGGGGATGAGGTTCAACAAGGCCAAGGGCCAGTCCCTCCCTTGGGTCACAACAACCCCCTGCAATTCTCCAGGCTGGGGCAGAGCGGCTGGAAAGGACCTGGGGGTGCTGGTGGGCAGGTAGCTGGAGATGAACCAGTGTGTGCCCAGGTAGCCAAGAAGGCCACCAGCATCCTGTCTTGTGTGAGCATTAGTGGGGCCAGCGGGATTAGGGCAGGGATTGTTCCCCTGGACTGGGCACTGGGGAGCTTGCCCCTCAAACCCTGGGTTCAGTTTTGGGCCCCTCACTCCCAGAAGGACATTGAGGGGCTGGAGCGTGTCCAGAGAAGGGCAATGGAACTGGGGATGGGTCTAGAGCACAAGTGTGGTAAGGAGCAGCTGAAGGACCTGGGGTTGTTCAGCCCAGAGAAAAGGAGACTCAAGGGAGACCTTGCTCTTGACAACTCCCTGACAGGAGGTTGGAGCCAGGTGGGGTTGTGCTCTTTTTCCCAAGGAACAAGGGACAGGACAAGAGGAAACAGCCTCAGCACTTGGCAGTGGTGGAGTCCCCATGATCCCTGGAGGGGTTTCAAAGCCATGGAGATGTGGTGCTGAGGGATGTGGTTTAGTGGTGCCCTGGCAGTGCTGGGTTAACGGTTGACTTGGTCTTAAAGGTCTTTTTCAACCAAAGCAATGCTATGATTCTGTGACAGAGCACTGCTTTGCAGGGTAGAAAAAGGGTGATTTTTATGTTGCAGGCAGCAAGCAGAGCAGGGAAGCACAGGCAGCTACGCCCACAGACAGTGCACGGCTGTGCAACGCTTACAGCCAGTTAACACTGGTTATTTCTGCAGGAAGAAAGACACCGTTGAAAAAGATCCGAGGGAGGAGCATGCTGCAGAGCAAGCCCTTACCTCACCTGCCCCCAGCTCCTAGAGCAGTAGGAAGAAACACAGAACAGCTCCCCGCTCCCCAGGAGGGTTTGCAGCTGCTGAGGGATGGCCAGTGAATGCCCCAAGGCTTCCAGGACAGCAGGAAGGGGAAAAGTGGGGTGCAGATCTGCAGGAGGGACGCTTGACAGTACTGAGCTGCCCAGGCAGGCAGCACAGCTCTCCTCAGGCCAGACACTAGGATTTGGGAGATATCTCAGCACTGGAGATGAGGCCACACTGTACAACTGCAACTCCAGGAGCTTGAACCTTTGAAATGCAGAGCGTGACATCTCAGAGGAACGAGCCCCTAGGTAAGTGGCAGGGTCTGCCCACACTGGATCCTGTTACAGGCAAGGACAACCCTGCCCAGCTGTCCCACCTTATCCTGCCTCACCATGTGCTGCCCTTGATGATGGGAAGGGCTGAGCTGTCTCACAACCAGCAGCTGCTGGGAGCAAGAGGGAGAGTGTGGCTGCAGATGACAAGAATCCCAGCTGGTTTCCAAGCTCTCCCTTCCCCAGAGGAATGGAAAACAGAGGCAACATGTGTAGGAGCACAGTGCACCCCCACTTCCAGAGCTGGGTAGGGCCTTGGGAAGTGGAGACACTCACCCAGGATGGTAGGGTGCTGCCTGCTTCATACCCATCTACAGGGAGCAAAAAGAAATCAAAGGTGTCTACAACCACCCTTGGAAGGGCTGTTCCAGGCAAAGAGCAGACTTCAAGGGCTATGAAACCAACACCACAGGGCTATGAAACCAACACCACAGTAAATAAGCAGATGGACAACAGCTCCAAAGCAGTAAGGTCTGGGTGGGGATAACCTGAAATGATGGGGGTGCTCAGCCTCACCCTGCTCAGCAACAGCTTAACAGATGTTGGACCCCAAACCCAACTTCAACTGACACTGAATCAACCTTCCTGCAGAAGGTAAAGCCATCTGGTTGGAGCCAACCCCCCCACCATATTCCCCGGCTGCAGATGTCCAGGCCTTGGGCGGATGGATTGAGAGGTGGATCTAACTGCCCTGCAGCACTCCCTGCGAGGCGTGAGCTCCACCACCTTGTAGGGAGAACCCTCAAATGAGTTACTGCTGTTACCCTGGCTGTGGGAGAAACTGTGGGTTTTCCCTCACTGGTGACAAAGATTTCTCCAAAAATAAATCCCCACAACCCTCAGAGAGCCCACCATGCTGAGCTGTAATGTGATCATCTGCGATGTGATGAGGGAGCCCCTGACACTACCCTGGAGCTGGGACCAGAGAGAAACCGCAGCCACGGTGAAAGGCAAGGAAAGGATGAAGCCAGCTGCCTTTCAGGGCAGCAACAGGCAAAGATGATGTGAGAGCTCAATGCCAGAAGCACCATTCTGGGAGAAAATAAAATGCTGGGCAAGGATGTGGGGGTAGGGGAAGCATTGCTCCATTCTCCTGCCTGTTGCTTTCCTTCTCTTGCGTTGCAGGCAGCTGGCCTCTAAAAATACCCACTGTTGTCACGCCGACCTGCCTGCGAGGGCCAGGAAACAGCTCTGAGCGGCTTCTGGTTCAGTTCTTCATCTGTGCTGCTGTGCTTCCCTCACCAGGACATGTCCCAGCCCCATTTCTGTGCCTGGTAGGTGACAGTCACTCAGGAACTGTGGCCATAGCCTGACAGAGCCTCAAGGAGCCTAAGGGTGTCTGCTGAGAACAGGCAGTCTTGGGAAATTTGTGCTAGTGGGCTAAAGCCAGCACATGTATTTTGGCCACTGATGGAGCCACCCCTTGAATCCTGTGTTCAGTTTTTGGGCCCCTCACTGCCAGAAGAACATTGAGGGGCTGGAGAGTGTCTAGAGAAGGGCAATGAAGCTGGGGAAGGGTCTAGAGCACAAGTCTGGTGAGGAGAGGCTGAGGGACCTGGGGTTGTTCAGCCTGGAGAGAAGGAAGCTCAGGGGAGACCTTCTGGCTCTGGACACCTCCCTGACAGGAGGTTGGATCCAGGTGGGGTTGGTCTCTTCTGCCAGGAATCGAGCAACAAGACAAGAGGAAACTGCCTCAAGTTGTGCCAGGGGAGGTTTAGGTTGGACCTGAGCAACAATTTCTTCTGCACAAGGGCTTTCAGCAAAATATAAGTTGTACCAAACACAGGCTAAGAGCTAAACCACACCAGGAAAAAACAGCCCTTGATCCCCAGCACTGGAACTCCCCTTGCAGGGCAGGAAGCCCACTGTCAGCTGGGCTCTGCCCACAAGAAACCTTGTGCAGTGTCACAAGAAGAGGGCCCCAGGCCTGTGGAGTTTCCTGCAGCTGCATCTCCTGACAGCCTCCCACCAAAAAGCAAAAGTGTTCAGCCAAGCAGCACCCACAAGGTACAGCAGCAGCATCCCTGGGGGGGATATAGAAAGCCCCCAGTGGGTTAGGCCACATTTGAAACGTAGCTGGTGGACAGTGGTAACAAGACATGCCTTGTGGTTGCCCACTGGCCAGTTGGGGAGCCACACGACTGGTTCCTGCAGAGGGAATTCATTCAGAGAGCTCTTTGCTGCCTGCCTGATTTGTCACACGGGAGATTACATTGGAAGAAAAAAAAGCTTTGCTTTTTTTTTTTTATTCCCCCTCTCCAAAGAGTTTTTTTTTTCTCCCTCCCTGTGCTTCTCTTGAAATTAATTTTCGGCCTTTAGCAGCATTTTCCCATGACACTGTGCGGCTCCCTTGGCCACGTGCCAGCCCTGGTACTGCTTTTCTACCAAAGATGTCTGCATCTGATTGATCCTCCAGCCAGCAAACGAGAGAGAGAGGGAGGAGAGGAGCCCTAATAGCACACTAATAAATAAGAGAAGCCTTTACAGTTATTTCAGTCACCAGAACAAACATCTCAGCAAAACAAACCAGCATGGGATAAACTTGCATCATGGGCTGGGAAGACAATCCTGGCTAGGAAGTGGGTCAGCCCAAAGAGCATGAGAGCATCACACTCAGCATCTCTGGAGCACATGTGTGTAGCATAGGGAAGAAGGTGCCCAGGTTCCCAGTCAAGCCAGTTTGCATGGACAGCAGTTAGTGCCTTGCTCCTGGGTGAAGAGGCTGAGAGATTTCAGAGGGCAGTGGAGTGGCAGCACAGCTCTTGCTGAGAGACTGGAGATCACAGAGAACTGCTGGCTTTTCATGCTCAACACCAGTGTGGACACACTTAAACTTCACCTCCAAGCTGTGGGTCTGCTGCATGTTAAAGCTGCCTTCTGGTGTTTGGTGCTTTGTTCTTCCAAGGTTGCTGCTGCCTCTTCCCTGGGTGCCTGCTGCCCTGTGGCCAGCTCAGAGAAGAAACAGAAGAGCAATCCCTCCAGACCCAGAGAGTCCAACAGCTGAGTATCTGGGGCCTGGGGACTCATCAGGACTGTTCCTGCACCGCTTCCCAAACGATCCAGAGGCCTGGCAATACTGTGGGTGCTCAGCCCAGCTGCCAGGCAGCCACCGGCACCAAACCCACAAAACAATGGTTTGAGGACTGTCTCTGTTGGAAATCTCCACTGGCAGAAATATTTACAAGGGCAAGTTCCTTCCCCTGGTCTAGCCCCTGTAAGGGGGAAGCACCTATGATGTCTACATGCTGAAAAGTTGGTGGCAGGACAGTTGGGGCTGAAAGTGGATTCCTTCCAGCAGCTTGCTGACTGTCCAGCTAGAGCTAAGCCTTCTGGGTTTGGTGTAGAGACTGCAGTGGCAGGACTAGCTCCTCGGGAGAGGATCACCAAGCACCAATGAGAAAAGGCTTGTGGCTTGAAGCTGCTGAAGCACAGCAAGAGTACACCCCAGACATGCCTCTTCCTGGCTGGGCAGAGACTGGGGCTGTTCAGTGCAGGTGTCCGTGTGCACCTTCAGCTCATCTTCCAACAGGCAATCCCTGTTTCACACCCCTTACTCCAGAGCTGGATTAAAGAGCCCTTCCAGATTGTTTCAGGCTCTAACACTGCCTGGAGAAGTACCCAGCCCAGTATCCTGGCTACTGTGTCTGACACCTTCCCGTCCTCCCCAGGGCTGGGCCCTCCTGTTCCAGGCAAGGAACTGCTGAGAATGTAGAAGCTCATCTGGGGAAGGATACCTTCCAGCCCTGCTGCTGCCAGCATCCAGGACCAGCAGCTTGTCTTGTAGGCACATGGAAAGCCTGCGACCTTCCTGAATTGCACAGAAGGATGAGCAGGCATTTCCTTGGGCTAACTGGCAGACAGGGAGATACGGATTTATTGGAGCCTCAAGGGCTTTGGGTGATGAGGGGGGATTTCCAGATAAACTTTAAGCTACTTATGGCCTCTGCAAACTCCCCGAGATCCTCTCATGAAGATGAATAACATGACTGATGCCAAGAGAACCGCACAGAGCTGGTAACGTGTAGTGTTAAACCACATCTCCTTTTTCTCCCTTCCTGCTAGCCTTGGCTTTACTGAGAAGACCTAATGGGGTCACCAAACTACAGTGACAAGGTCAAGTGCTACAAGCAAATTCCAAAGTTGCAAAAGATGGCTTGTCATCTTCTACCCACACAGGCCAGGAAGCAGAGCTCAGAGACCCGGGGCAGACAGGGAAATCCCAGAGCAGCTTCAGGTGGAGCTGGAGCAGTTACGTCACTCCTGCGGATGGTGGACATGCCTGGGAAAATCCCCATCCAACAGGATCCACTCACCCAGGGAGGTGCTGCCTCCTCAGAGGGAGGGACAAGCTCCGCCACAGAGGTCAGAGCTCCTGTTTAAAAGTTGTCTTTAGGTTTTGCTATTTGTAGGAGCAGCAGCTCTCATCCCCTGGACCTGGAAGGGTTAGAAGCCATCAGTAGGTAACTGCTCCTTTTGTCCCTGCACTCCAGCAGCCATGACGGAGCCCAGAGGGATTTAGCAGCTGGCTCCTCTCACTGACTGTCACAATGCACAAGCACCAGAGAGTGATGCTGCTGCACATGCTGGCCCTGGGGATCACTCTGTGATCGCCCTCCACTCAGGCTTCCCAGTGCAACCCTCCTCTCTCCCTCCCTGGGTGTTCCTTTGAATGCAGAGATGGGAAGTGACACCAGCCAGGGGAAAGAGCTCAGCCTGAACCAGCTCACCCCTCAGGGGCCCTGCTGATGGGCTAGATGAGCCACAGAGCAGCCAGGAAGGTGCAGAAAATCAGCACCATAAAGTGAGGGGCAAGGTGGCGAGACGCTGCGTGCTTCTGGTATCAAAGACACACTGCTGCAATAACAGCACCTTATCACCAGTGGTAAGTTGTCCCACTGAGCTCCCCGCAGAGGCCAGAGTGCACTTTGAGGCTCCTGGCTCTTCCCCTAAACTCAAGTGCTTGTGGAAGAGCAAGCCCAGGAATACAGCCACTCCCATGTGCTGAGATTGGCACCATCCAGGTCTCCAGCCTGTGCTGAGGCAGGAGAAATGGGGCAGGCAGGGCAAGGAGCCACTCTCCAGAGCTGTTAGCCACAGAATTTAGGGGATCCCCTCTCCTCACGGCACTACAGCAACTCTGGCAGATCCCTGAGACCCCAGGCACACATCTTCCCAGGTGGGTTTTGCGCATCAGTGGGTCCCCTCATCCCCACCCTCAAGTCACCCTTCAAAAGGAGCAGGGACAGTCACACGCAGCAATGTCAAAGCTCCTCTCCGTTTACCAGAGTGCTGCTGCTTCAGCACTTTCCAGTGGCTAATGGAGTGGCTCAGAGCTGTGAGGAGCGGGTCGATGGGGTGGCAGGGGGGAAGATGCCTGAGGAGCTCCTGACCGTCCTGCTGTCAGTTAACCAGCTGCAGTTGGAGATTAGCAGGAATTTTAGCAATCTTGAGGCAGATCACTTTCCCTTCCTCTCAGTCTCCAAACCCTCCATTAACCTCTAAGAGGAAAAATGCAAAAGTTTAATGAGCCTCGACAAGTTTTCAGAATGGTCTTTAAGCATCCTCTGCTCTTTTTGCTATTAATTAGTGAGGAGGAAGAGCTGCCGCTGGGAGAGGCTTTGGTAGGGACCGATGGGCTCTCGCTGCTGCCCGCACATGCTTCAGCACAGCTTAAATGCTCTTGGAGGGCCCCAAATGAGGCATTGGAGAAACCCAGTTCTTGCAGCACTTCCCACAGCTTGTGCTGCAATCTTCCAAGGGCACCGCATTCAACTTAGCAGCACCGCGCTAACTCATTTCAACAGCCAGAAAAACCTTACTCCATTTTGCAGCTGGTTTATCTTTATGAACAGGTTTGGGTTCTTTTGCTCCTCGGCGCTGCAGTTTGAGAACTCCCATTTAACGTTACCGATAGGCTGGACCGACCAGCTCTACCTACAGACTAGCTACAGGATGTTTCTGCAGCGAAACCCTCCTCGCTCCGGCGCCGGGTGCAGCCGAAGCCCTGTGGCTCTCGTTCGCACAGAGGCTTTGTGGAATACCTGGAAGGGTGCTCTGCCTTCATTTCCCGCTGCATTGTAAAAGCACAGAGCGGCGGTACGGTCTGCTCAAGGTCACAAAGCAACAAAGTTTGCAGAAGCACTCGGGCTTGGCTCTGGCACCACGTGCCAGCCATCCCCTCTCTGTCTGCCAGGGAGGACTGCGAGTGCCTGGATCAAGAGGAATGGGGCCCGGGGTGCTCTGCCACAGAGGATGCAACGCAGGGTGTACAGCTTCAATCTCAGAGAGAAGAGCAGCCCATGGAGACTGGGTAAAAGGGGAAAATCCCAAGCTAGAAGGAGGAAAATGGGTGCTGTGATCCTCATTTTGCACTTTGTTCTTGTCCACTGGTTCAGTTTCAAGCCTTACTGAAAATCAGGCATTGTCCCGGGGCGTATTATGAAATTCCCAGGCCACGTCACACAAGAAGAACACTCACAATGCTTGCGAGGGGGCTGGGTGGGAGAGAGATCCCAGACTATTCCAGGAAATGCAAGGAGACATCCCTGAAATGACTTCCCCTCTAGCCAGGAGGGGAAGGGAGGACCTCCCACCTCGCTCCCTGTACCCAGCCAAAACTAGGTCAGTGACACAGCGCTGCTTGCAGCCAGAGCTCCTCTCCAGACACCAGGACACACAGAGGGGTCCAGCCAGGAGGGTGAGCATAGGGGCAAGTTTGCCCTCTCCATCAGCCTGACACGTTTCCTGCAAGAGAGCACAGCCAGCTTCCCCGGCCCTGTTAAAGAGGCAGCCAGTTCCTCCTCTACTTCCTCCCCAGCACCTCCCCAGTGCCAGCTGGCTTGAGTGAGAGAACCCGCTTTGGTCTCTCCCTGGACCTTTATCAGACGAAACAAAGGGGAGAAAAAGGATCCCACACCTCACTTTCAAAGGCTTCTCTGCCCCTTTCCCAGCTTCTAAGGCACGAGAACTGCTGTACCTGACCAGCATCCCCCAAATACCTTCACAAGAGGCACAAGATTCTGCAAAACCGAGGGCTCGAGCTACAGCACCCTCAGACCACTTTCTCCAAAGTCGAGGGGGCATGCTACATCCCCTGCTTCCCACTCCTGAGCCAAAACACCTCCCTATGAGAAAACCTCCTCCCTCCACAGCCCCTTTCTCCCTTGACCTTGACACAGATGCCAGCCCTAGCGCTCACCCACCTGCCTGCACCACGGAAGGGGATGGGGGCTGGTCCTTCCGTCAGGCTTGGCACAACCGGGGCTTGACCAGCTGGCCAAGCAGGGTGCAGCTCCCCCCTCTCTCCTCCCCAGGTTGAACTGTGCCCACCTCTGCCCGCGGGTACCCACCGAGGGAGGGGAAGCCGGGGGAAGGCTCCAGGGAGCGGGGTACTCACCGCTGTGCGAGCTGAACCACCGCGGTGCGATGTGGAGGGGCAATGCGTCGGCCAGCGAGGCCCTGGCACCCAGGTACAGCATCCCGTCTCTATGGTGACCGCCTCCCGTCTCCTGGTAACCGTTGCCATGTAGCTTTGCGCAGTGGCAGTATCGTAGCCAATGAGGTTAATCCGAGGCGCGATTATTGCTAATTGAAAACTTTTCCCAATACCCCGCCATGACGACTTGAAATATAGTCGGCATTGGCAATTTTTGACAGTCTCTACGGAGACTGAGTCTTGGTGTAAAAAATAGATATGTATGGTGGGCTTTTTTTTATAGCTTTTAAAATGCAGTAGGAAAAAGTCTGGTATGGGATGGTGCAGTGATTTTGTTTTGTCTGTGTTGCTGGTGCTTCTTCCCGCCAAAAACCACGGTCAAATAAATTGAGGGTGCGTTTAGGTAAAAGGCTCAGTTCTTGCTTTTTTCTTTCAAAGCTGCTGAAGGAGGAATGGGTCCGTGACAATGGAAGCGGAGGGACTGGGAGACTAGAGAAGCATTGCTCGTGTAGCTGTTGCTATAGAGGACCCCTTGAGGAGCATGGCCTCTCAGAAGGCAATGAGGAGAGGGCTGGCATTTCTGGAGCCGGCGAGCTGGGGTGACAGGCTGATTCGTGCTTGACTGGCTCCAGAACTGCTCCCAAGATGGATGAGGGAACGTCTTTCAGGGCACAGTATTGTAACCTCTGTTTTGTGTGGGTTTGTTAATGTATATCCATTGGCATTGCTTGCTTTAAAAAAATGAAAAAAAGGTTCCTTATTGTCAAAGAAATCACAAACCTTTACTCAGGAGAAAGCAGCTGCTGTATTTGGCATGAAATCCTATTATATAAGTAACCCCCACCATTTCTAATTTGCAGCTGTTGTCTTATTTAATACCTCAGCAGGCGCTGTGGAGGGAGACCAGTGACCATTGCATACCAGCTCCTGGGCTGAATTTCCGGTGGTGATTCACACTTTCTGTGCATTAGATGTCGCCTGTGCTGATAATGGGTTACCTCTCAAGTTCTCTGTATGGTTGCGTGTGTCCAGATGCTCCTACCCTGCTGGTAAGACCCTGAGACTGGCAGCTGTTTTAAACTATAAGTAGGCAGTGTAGAAAATATAGTAGTAAACATGAGCTGTTCTCTCATTATCTGGTTTATTTGTAACATTCAGCTATGTTGAGTTATCATAGACAGCAGTGACCAAAGAGTGACAGTGAAACCTCACAGACTGCATTTGTCCCCCTGTTTGTGCTTCATTACTAGCAATATCAATTTGAAATCAAAGCCTGAAGCATAGGAATGCATATTCCCTTTGGCAGATTAAGCCATGCTGATAAATACCAAAGACATACGTAGTTTACAGTGAGTAATACACTTCATGTAATTGCTTGATTCACATGAACTGTGGATAAGTACTGATTTTATCGCTTTATCTTCTGCCAAAACTGTGATATTACACTGGAGTGGTTGCTTTCATTCTGCCTTGCAAAGTCATGTCCTACATCTTACACTAGACAGCCAAGTGTGTTGGTTTTGCTGTAATAGTTCCTTTCAACAAGTGTGAAGCTGGACCTGGAAAGGGGAAGTTGCATGTTGAGATTTACTGGCATTGCCCTAAGCCTAACGCTCTGCCAATAATTTTTATTTTGTGCATTCACCTGAAGAAAGAGCTACATCCCCTTGCGTGATGTCTGTGTGGCACAGCACAGAAGGCACGTGCTGCAATGAAGTCATTGTCATTGCTTCGCAGTTTCAAGTCACTCTCTGGAAACTGCACAGGCAAGCTCCAAACACGCCTTACAAGTCAGTAAATAAGTAGCTTCATATCTGTTCTACTCTGAGATTCTCCTGTAAGCAATGGTGGTTTTCATAGGAGATACTAAGAAATGAGCTTGTATTGCTCTGTTTGGCAGCCAGTCTGAGACTACAGCTCTGAGGAGGACAGGTGGACAGTTCATCCATCCAGTCTCTGAGTGCCAAATGTGTAGGGGTCAGTGAGTTAAGCCTCCCTCTACGGAGCTGGTCTGTAACTGGTAAACGATGCTTTGACAAGAGGGAAGGATGCCTTGAAAAATTCTCTCTACACTGGGGTTGTGTGAAGCCAGGAAGTCCTGAAATCTACCATGAGGTTGATCATGACTCACTGTCTGACTTTATTTCCAGCTCTCAGCCGTGCTTCCCATCTGTAAATGGGGCCAATAATGTCTTGTCACACCTTCTGTGACAGATGAGTCACAATGTGTCTTAGGGCCTTGCACTTGTAAAAGAGTTTGCTGGAAGTGGCCATCACTGGGGAACTGCAGCAGCTTCTGCCACCAGCTGCATGAGAATAGTGCTGGAGCAGCAAGGAGGTGTTTGAGTCAGAGTTTCGGAGGCAGAGAGGAGGTGGATGGCAAGAAAACAGGAGTTCCAGAGCATTAGGAGAAGATGAATGTTGTTTGTGTGAGTTTAGCTTGAGCCCACACCACTCAGCAGTTGGTTTAGCAGCCTCTGTTAAACCTGCCCCTAGTCCTCGGGCTATCATGGGATGGTTAAGGACTGGCAAGTAAGAAAGGAAGAAAGAAATGTTGGTGTGTGAAGAAAAGTTCAGTTATGGACAACATCTGTCTGTGAGGAGTGCAATGAGAGTAGGGTGGTGTTTAAAAGGAGTACTACTAAAGGATTGTATCCCTCATGTGACAGCCCTGATGTTCCACCTCACTGCCCCTTCCATGGCAGAGACAAAGCTGTAGAGGCAATGATTTTTTTAAAAATTTTATTTTATTTTTACACTGAGCAGATGGACACAACCTAGTTCTTGTGGGTACAACCCGAACTGGTGCTACGACATGTTAATTTCAGTCCTGAGACAGAATAGAGATGGCTTTCTTGGTTTGCACTCACGCCCAGACTCCGGAAGGACAGGGTAGGAAGCTGAAGATAAAAAGATTCCAGGCTACAAATGTCCAGAGCACAGTGGGTACTTTATGCAGGGGTAAAAATGCAAGTCAAGACAGATGTCTGTCACTTGTTGCTAGAAGAAACATGCAGATCCCAGGAAAGGACCTGTTTCTGGTGACCTTAGGTCCACTATGCTACCAGTAAGCGCTGGTGGTTTTTGTTGCTTCTCTTGGGGGAACACATCCTGAAGTCATCGTTGTAGAGCCAGTGATAGATTTGAGACAATGTAACAGTCCCTTCAAACAGTGTTTTAAAGCTTGCTCAGGGATCAGCAAGGGGGTGTGGGGTGAGTTCCTTGGCACTGATGTTGAAAGCCTTTGCTCATATTTGTATTGTACTAGATCTAGTACAAGTAAGATCCTTACTAGGTAAGGAAGTAATTTTCTGAGAAGTCCCAGATTTGAAGTAAAGCCTGGAATGAATTTCCTGGAGGTGGTTGATTATTTGCAATCATTGGGTGGGACAAGGGAGGGGATATTTCCATGTCCCCCTAGTGATAGTTCTCATAGCCGGTTTTAACACAGGAAATAACGTCTGTTGAATTGTGCTAAACTGAGGAAACTGGGTGTGTTTGTGCCTAGAGAGAGAAAAATAAAGCATCAGGGATTGCTAGCAGCTACCTCACGTCCTCTGGTTTTAGGAAAATGCAATCCCATAATTTCAGCTCGACAACAGGACATGTGCTGTTCGTCTCTGAGAATGTTCACAGCTTTGGTAGTAATGTTGTAAGGAAAAGCTCGACAAGATTCGTGTTTCCTGGATCCTTGGCTGTTCCCACACTGATGGTTTCTGGTCTATCTCTCATCATACTAGGAGCTGAATGCTTGGGTTGAGCTGCTGTTGTTACTGCCCCGTTGACTTGGCTGGAGTGTGATGATAGAGTAAGCACTCGCTGTGACGAGGGTGGAGCTCCTCTGTGGCTCAGGCAAGGCTGAGGGCTTTCCTGTGATGGAGCGTGTTTTGGTAGTGGTTTGAAGGGGAAGGCAAGTGGGAATGGTGGTTCAAGACGCACTATCGCATGATAAACCCAAGAGGGCTGTTAACGGTTTCTAAACGCAGCAAAGGAGAAGTGGTTGGTAGGTTTCCTTTGCGGTGGCAACAGCTTGTGGAAAACAGTTCAGGACGCTTTCACTTGCCCGAGCTTCCCTGTGGATCGGGCAAATCGTCTGGGGCTCAGAAAAGTACATTTGCCCGGTCTTTTGGGGCACGAAGCTGTGGTGCGCAGGGTCCCCCCCGGGCCGCAGCTCCCCAGCCGAGCCTGGCACGGCTGCATGACCGCCCTAGGGGGGACGTGGTCCCGCTCCTCGAGTGACGAGGACAGGGCTTTGTGTTGCGTTCTTGGCCGGGCACCGCCACCCTCGGTTGTGCGTGGGGCCGCAGGCCGGTACCTCGCCCGGGCAGGCGTTGCCCCGGGACCGGAGCCCCGCCGCGAGGGCCGGGTGCTGCGGGCACGGCGGTGCTGTCCCCGCCCTGCATCTCCCAGGGCACCGCTCCACCCCGGGGCCGGGGAAGGGGGCCAGCCCCGCCC
>JANHFX010029229.1:9778-31216 GCA_027560015.1 Chloroceryle amazona | reverse complement strand
TGGAGGTTTTTAAAAAGAGATTGGACATGGCCCTTAGTGCCATGATATAGTAATTGGAGTTGGATCAGGGGTTGGACGTGATGATCTTGGAGGCCTTTTCCAACCCAATCTATTCTATGATTCTATGATTCTATGATTTACAGTAAGGCATAAATATAGGGGAGAGGTAAGAGTCTAACTTTGTCAGGTAGCTGCTTACCTACAGCTGTCAGTACACTATGCTGTGTTAATGGAGTTTTTTGGTTTTACACTGTGGGTTGAGGGGTTTTTAGGGATTCTTTTGAAGGCTTGTAACTGTGAACTAGTTTCCAAGCCACACCTTGTGTCTTGCACAGTGGGTACAGCTTGTCCGTAAAGATCAAGGCAGAAATTTATTTATTTATTTATTTTAATCTTTTTGGGTGGTTTTTTTTTATCCTCTTAGAGGAATGGGTGCCAGCTAGATTAGAGTAGGAATTGAAGAGATACCTTTGGTCATTTGGAAGACCCTACTCTTTAATTACAAATCAAAGCTGGGGAAGAAAGCTTTAAGTACAGGCTGTATACAAAGGTCAGATGCTGAAAAGTCTGGTAAACCAAAAGCAGGGAGGTAGCAGGACGGGGTGAGGGGGAGGGTTTGTTCAGTGTATTGAAGGATGGAAGTAGAATATTTCTCTTTTGAGTATGTGTCTGAATTTGAGTATGTGTCTGAGGTGTTACACATCCTGTAGATCAGTGCCACAATCCCTCCCCACTTTCATGTGTTAAAGGAGCACAACATTTTCCTTCCCCTCAGTCATGTGACTAAGTTGGAAACTTCTCTTTAGCATTTATTCAGCGCATATATTGTCCTTCCCTATTTTAGCCTTTTTTATGGTGTTTTATATAAACAGGCTGAAACCTGGGAAAGAAAAATAATACTCTTTAAAATCAGTTCATCGGGAAGAACAGTTACCTTAATATGCTGTTTGCAATTATTTTTTACAGTTCAGAAGTCAAACTATTTTTCCTACTGCCATAATTGATGACCTTGCACCAGACACTACCTATTGTTTGAAAGTTCAAGCAACTCTTCCTTTTGACTCGAAAGAAGGCTTATTCAGTCCCATTCATTGTGTAAAAACTACTCGTAAAGGTACAGAGTAAAATTGTTTTATCCTAAAATGGCTACTCAAGTTTTAACCGTTGGAAAATAAATTTTCTAAAGCAATAGAAATATGCAGAAGGGCCAAGTTCCTACTCATTTAGGTACAGTAGCAGTCTTGACAGTTATGTACGTTTTCTATTTTACATCAGTATAAAATGTGTCACCTATGAATATTAGAGTTTTAACAGTACAAAAAGGTGTTTACTCTGAGGCAAATTCTGTTCATTTGGGTGCCAAAAACTGCTTTCTGTATTTTGGAAAGATGGATATTTTTGAATTTGTGACTTTGAATCAGGAGGAAAGGGGCGTGTATGTAGGCAAAACAAAAGCCTTTTTTATACTTGGCACAAAATGAATGCCTATAAAGTTGATCTAAGCTTATAAAAATAGTGGTTTTATACAAGCCTTGGTGAATTTATTATTACAGATACTGAAGAATGCCTCAGTGGCAGTTTGCCATCAGTTTCTTTTTTTGTTATGTCTGAATTTGAATTCTTTTCTGTTGTTGAGGTGTCAGATGACTTCTAAATGTTTATTTCAGGAAAACAAATAACAGTGTGGGATTGTAGAAAGTCAAGCATTAGGTAGGACGGATGGTACATCAAAATTACTTTGCATGTGTATTTTACACACTTTTCCCATAATGTTATTGCTGAACCAGATTTTTTCTGCTAATCTCAGTGCTTCTGTACTTACTTTTTTCTGAATTGATGATTATTTTTTTAACTATTGAAAGTAGGCCATGACCATTTACATGAGAAATACCTATTCAGCAAGAAATTGCTGTACATAATATAAAGTTTTTCATTAACTGTGGGTTTCCTTTTCTGTTTGAGCAGTGAATAGCCTACACTGTGCAGCAAATGTGAGTGTTCTTGCATTGAATATGGATTTTCATCTGCATTGGAATAATCAGTATAAACACCATGTCAGCTACAATGTACAGTATCTCATGTGAGTTTAAACAATTTCCATATCTCTGTGTATATGTCATTCCAAATGCCATCCATTGTATTTTGCAAATAGTTACTAGAAGCTAAAGTGAAATACTTGGCAAAAGTGGCATAATGTATTCATTGAAACATTGGGTAGCTCACATGGACACAAAGTGTGGCTTTTAGAAGGACTGCATGTAACATCAGATCCTAGAATTTCAGGGTGCTAGACTTCTTTTAAGAGTGTTCAATACCTGATAGAATAGACTACTGAATATATGCGAAGTAACATTTTTAAAAGATGTAAGATTTGCATTGAGTTGTAACTTTTGGAACACGAAGAAATCAGATGACTAGAAGTGAGCAAAAATGTAGGTGTTCTAGATTTCAATTGTCAATATATTTTGTTACTTCTGCTCAGATCCAAATATGAGAGAAAACCCCTCATGTCTATAAACATGTATCTTAATATCCTATTGTCGCACAAATATTGTGGCCAGCATCTAAATGAAGAAGAGAGACACTTCTAGCATTCTTTTGGAATACCTTAGGCATGACAGAAAAGTAGTTGGCTTGATAGAACTATATGATAAATTGTAAAATCTAAATTAATAACTCATAAATCTGTCATTTTTCTACTAAGGCTTCATTAAAGCACTAATTTGTTTTTTTTTGATCCAGTTAACTTCTTTGTTTCAATTATAAATGAAAAAAACATATTCTAGATATGAGGACTTTCTAAGAGGCCTCTTCTTAAAACAAAACAACAACAAAAAACCCAAACCCAAACAAACAAAACCAACAACCAACCAACCAAACACAAGAAAACCCAAACCACCACAACTATGTACCACAAGTGAATGTGCTGGTGTGGGGTTTTTTTTGGAGTTGAAGGACCTCACATCAGAAACTATTAAAATGTCTCTTGCAGCGGGTATCTAAAGAAGCTTCATGATGACTACTCAACAAAGTGGCTCAATGTACCTGGCTGTGAAAACATCACTGAAACACAATGCAATTTCTCATCTGTCATCACTACTACTGGATTTTATTATCTGCGTGTGGAGGCCATCAATGAATATAATAAATCATGTTTGTCCAATGAAGTAAAAGTAGACCCTCTGATAACAAGTAAGCAGATGTGTTTTCTTAAATGTTCGTTTCTTGGCAAAGTGGTACCTAATGCTGCTATTTGCAAAAAGAAACTTGCTAGAGTAATGAAACCTGAATATGTTGTTCGCCTGAAAAAAAAACTGTGCTGGGAATCCTGGCTTCATCCAGTTAAACTAGAGTTTTTGCCATCGACAGGGAGCACTTATTGATATAGCAGAAAATGATACCAAAGTCCAATTTTGGAATCCACAGCCTCTATTTTCTTGTGCATCTATTCTCATCTCATTCACTCTACCCCTGTAGAGTCTACTCCAGAATTGTGTGCTGAAGCAGTTTTACACTTACATATAACCCTGAAGAGTTATGAAAAAGCAGTCTTAAATGCTAGTGACCTCTAAGTCAAAAATATGTAACCCTCTCCAGAGAGAAATTTTAATAATTTTTATCTTCCTTGCACTTTTTTAATTTAGTGAGAAATGTGACCTTACTAAAATGTTTGAATTGAAAAATAGTTATCAATCATAAATGTCAAGAAATGTTTAATATGTAGGATAATATTCCATTGCCTTACATATTGAAGATGGATTCAACTCTTCCATTTGTTAGCTTTCCCTTGTCCAAGCTTGTGGTTATTACATAATGCTTTAACAGTGATATAGGTAAATAAATCAACAAATTAAAACAAAAATTGTAATACTCTCCCTTTTCACCTATATTATATCTGTGAAAGAGGGTATATAGAATCATATAATCATTCCGCTTGGAAAAGACCTTCAGCATCATCATGTCCAACTGTTAACCCAGCACTGCCAAGTCCACCACTGAACCATGTCACTAAGCACCCCATTTCACATGTCTTTTAAATACCTCCAGGGATGGTAACTGTACCACTTACCTGGACAGCTTCTTCCAGAGCTATACAACCCATTCTGTGAAGAAAGCTTTTCCCAATATCCATCCTAAACCTCCCCTGGTGCAACTTGAGGCCTTTTTCTCTTGTTATGTCGCTTGCTACATGAGAGAACAGATTGAACCCCCTCTCCCTACAGCCTCCTTTCAGGTAGCTGTAGAGAGCAGTAAGAGGCTTTTCTCCAGGGTAAAAAATACCAGTCCCCTCAGACTTTTTTTTTATTATTATTTTTAGACCCATCACCAGCTTCATTGCCCTTCTTTGGACACATTCCAGCACCTCAATGTCTTTTTTTTTTTTTTTTTTTTATACTGAGGGTCCCAAAAACAGAACCCAGCATTCAAGGTGCAGCCTCACCAGTGCTGAGTACAGGATAGTGATCACCTCCCTGGTCCTGCTGGCCACAGTATTTCTGATACAGGCCAGGATGCTGTTGGCTTTCTTGGCCACCTGTGCACACTGATGCATCATGGTCACCCAGCTGTCAACCAGGACTCCCAGGTCCTTTTCTGCTGGGCAGCTTTCCAACTACTCCTCCCTGAGCCTGTAGCATTGCCTGGGATTGTTGTGGCTCAAGTGCAGGACCCCATAGTTGGTCTTGTTGAACCTCATCCCCCTGGGCTCAGCTCATCAATTCAGCCCATCCAGATCCCTCTGCAGAGCCTCCCTACCCTCAAGCACACCTGCCTAACTTGATGGTGTCTGCAAACTTACTGAGGGTGCCTTTGATTCCCCTTGTCCAGATCATTAATTAAGATATTAAACAGAACTGGCCCCAATACCAAGCCCTGGGGAACACTGCTTTTTACTGGCTGCCAACTGTATTTAACTCCCATTTACAACCACTCTTTGGGCCCAGCCATCCAGACATTTTTTTCCCCCAGCTAAGTGTTTGCCCATCCAACCCATGGGCAGTCATTTTCTCCAGGAGAATGCTGTCAGAAATGGTGTCAAAATCTTTACTAAAGTCCAGATAAACAACATCCATGGATTAGTCAAGCGGGACCTGCCTTTCATAAGCCTATGCTGACCTGGTTGTCCTGTATATGGCACATAATGGCACCCGAGATGATCTGCTTCATACCCTTCCCTGGGACAGAGGTCAGACAGATGGGCCTGTAGTTCCTGTGATCCTCCTTTCAGCCCTTCTTGTAGATGGATATCACAGTTGCTGATGCCCAGTCCACTGAGACCTCCCTCGTGAGCCAGGATAGCTGGTAAATGATGGAAGGTGGCTTAGTGATCACTTCTGCCACTTCATCTTCCAGGGTGTAGTAGGTACCTGAACGCTTCCTCTTGGATTTTGGGGGTTTCATTCTGCTTCTTGTCTGTATCATCCAGTAGAGGGGGCTGGGTGTTCAGAGGAAGACTGGTCTTCCTGTTAAAAGACTGAGGCAAAGAAAGCATTAGAAGTACCTTTCCTCATTCTTGGTCACTATGTTTCCTTCCACGTCCAATAGAGGCTGGAGATTCTTCTTAGTCCTCCTTTCGTTGTTAATGTATTTAAAGAAACAATGTTTTTATTTTAATCTTTAACTTTTTTTTTTTGTCTTTTATGGCAGTCACCAGGTTAAGTTCTATTCAGTCTTTGGCCTTTCTAATTTTCTCCCTGGAAAAGAAAGCCTGTATCCTGATGTGATGAAGAAATGTTTGGTACTTTTACTTTGACTTGCACAGTTAATCTCACCATCTGTATTTTGTGTCACACTCATATGTGGAAAGAGGAAACACTTGAAGTATTTCTCAGGACTCAGGATTCTGAATAAAGCTTTTAGTCAAGTTAAACTTGAACAAGTATATGTTTCTTAAACTTTGTTACAGATTTAAAGTATGGTATTTTATGTAGTATTTTTGTATAGTTTGTCTTATTTTTAACTTTTTTTTTCTTTTTAATGTCTTAAGATGAAATTGGCCCTCCTGGCGTGAAGGTGGACATCAGTGATGTTTTGCTCCATATCCAGATTTCTCCTCCAGGGGGAGCTGAGAATGAAGTCATGAGAGACAGTTATGACTTGTCTTACCGGATTCTGTATTGGAAGAATTCGTCAAATAATGAGGTATGAACTAGTTAAGTACTTAAAATAGTATATAAAATTTATGGCTTTAAATACCAAGTTTGAATTCCTCAAGAAGCTTATTTCCAAAAGAGGTACGTATATGGTGTATCAATCATGCAGTCAATTTGGGTTAAGGGTTTTTTGTTTCATTTTTTGTTGTTGTTGTTTTTTTTCTTTGGTTTTGTTTTGTTTTGTTTGTTTGTTTTTCTGAAAGATTCTTTTCAAAATCTAGTGCAGGCAACTTTTATCACAAATTAATTGAGATATTAATCTTTTTCCTTCAGTGTACCTATGTGTAACAATTTGCAGAATTTCACTAAGTTTTGTACAAACTGCTAAATGGCTGCTAAACAGAAGTTGTAGGGTTCTTGTGATGCTGTCTTTTGTACAGTGTGGCTCTGTCCACTGCCTTAATATAACTTCCATCCCCTCAAATTCTTTTACTTTGGTATTTTCAGTTTTATAGCTATATGTATCATAAGCCACTGATGTCTTGCATGCTTTTAGCTCATGTTTTAATGGAGCCTTTCATATTCTTTAAATGCTTCTCATAGTAAAATATTTTACAGTAATTGGTAAATGTGTATTTGTAGATTCAGTGAAAAAGAGAAGTAAAGAGACTGCAACAGGAGGATATTTCCTTTTGCACACAGCTTTGAACTGTAAGATTTCAGTATGATGAAAGCAGTTGTTTCTTGCCAACAACTGTTTCCTGAATATGTTTGCTAAGGAGAGAGTTGGTGTGGTTTCCTTTATTTTATTTAATCCACATACAGAACAGTCTATTTTTACAGAATTACTTCTTCAGCAAAAGACAAAATTCTAATCTGAGTGACTCTTGTACTATTTACGTATGTCTTATTCTTCCAATTTTTCTTTTTCAGGATGAAATCAAAATGAAAGAGATAAAACAGACAATAGGGACAGTCTCTGATCTAACACCCGCAACTTGGTACTGTGTAAAAGTGCAAGCATTCACAGAAATTTACAATAAAAGCAGTCATTACAGCAAAGAGGAGTGCATTAGAACACCTGCAGGTAGGAAAAGTTTTGGAATTGGTAATAAATATTGGAAATAAACTTCTGGTGATAAAAATGTTAACCTTTCATAGGCCTTTGGATGTCTCAGTAGTTTAAAAATATTTGCAGCATGACTTAATGGCCTCCCAGAGTTAGCACCTAGTTGGGCAGAGATCTGTATCAATGGTCTGTCACTGCTGCTCTGTGTCTCTCTTCTGTAGTTAAACTAATAAACTACTTCTGACCTGACCTGATCAAAATTACATTCTGGTACATTCAGCTTGGTTTAGAAGTTATCTTAGATTAATAACTGTAATGAGTATGAATTAAACTTAACCCTTTACAATAACTTTTTAATAGGCAAGCTTTAGTTTCTGGTACTTTTAAGATATTTTAGGAGGGTGCAAGGAATCACTAAATGCTATGTTTTCAAGAATATTGTTGAGATTGTCTTAAGTATTCTGGGAATTAATTATAATTTTAAAAATCCTATGCTAAAGTATGAGAAGGCACATCATCCTACTTGCAGCTGGAAACTCACCTTTGTGCAAAATGAGAGTATATTTATAGATGGATTACACTCAGAATACAAGGGCAAGTTATCTGTTGAATTGAATTTGGCCAATTATCTTCTATTAACAGGCTATAAAACTAGAAAAATTGCTAAATATCCAAACTGACTTCAAACTAAGAAAATGTAATAATAGTGCTACTTGCTCACAGCTTAAACTCTTAGGATTCGTTTATATTGTAGTTGTTGCTGCTTTGTCTTTTATAAAGTCTAAAAAGAAAGAGATGTTACTTTTTTGCCTTCATAAGAAATTCTATAATTTATTTTGTTAGAAGGATATGGGGAAGGTTTCTTTTGACAGTAAAACATTGTAACCAAAAGCTGGGTTCTGTCATGTAAACTCCCCCTACCATAAGGTCCCAACTGTAACTCCCAGAAATGAGGTTATTCTGTTAGGAAGTTTTCCAGTTCCCATTGAACTGCAGGACCACAGAATTACAGAATGGTTTGGGTTGGAAGGGACCTTCAAAGATCACCTCATTCCAACCCCCCTGTCATGAGCAGGGACATCTTTCACTAGATCAGGTTGCACAAAGCCCCATCCAACCTCGCCTTGACTACTGAAATCTAGGCACTCCAGCAGTTTCCTTGCTAAGCAGCCATGGGGCAACTTCACCATAGTAATGACTCATTCTTACTCCATAGTCCATGGGAATTCCTGTATCTCTTGCCTTTTTAAAGGAGAGAGCTCTGTCACTTACCTGTTACATTCCTTGAGGTTAGACCCTGTACACAAGCAATAGGGCTGTAGAGTTACATGCATCATGTGCTTCATGGTAGCTGTCAATGTGCAGCCTTTTTGTCCTGCTGTCAAATAGTGACATAAAACTGGGAATACTGTGATCTTGGGTCTGATCTGGCCTGCAGATGCCTGTGTTCTTAAATTGGATAAATATATTGTGATGTGTTTTTAATAAAGTTACCTAAGATACTGAAATGGCATCATTTTTTGTATTGATCATCACATCTGGGTATAGTGCTATAGAAATGTGAAATTTTACAATAAATTCTATAGCAGATATGGAGTTAATCTGTTCTTTAGTCTTTGTAGTTTATGAACACCGAGACTGAATGTTTTTTATTCACTTTTTTAGGTAAAATTTTACCTCTGGTCGTTTTAGCAACATTCTCAACTGCCCTGATTGCTGTCTGTCTTGTGGCTACATCACTTGGTTTTGCCCTGTATCAAGCCTACAATAAAATCAAATATGTGTTCTTTCCATCATGCCAGCCTCCTTTGAACATAGAGGTAAGAGAAGACAGAATTTGTCTCATTAATTAAGCAGATATATTTTTAGAAAAATGAGCAGAAAATATTATGAAATAGTGTTTCTCTGTTACCCTGTGGTTTTACAGGTATGCCAAGATAACTGTATAGGTTTTAACAAAGTGCAGAAATTCCTGTGGAAATTAAAATGGGTAGTATCAATTTCTAGAATTATGCAATTAACAAATATTTTCCCTTTTATGGCTTTTCTTCTATCTGTGCAAAAGTGTGGCTAGCAATCTTTCATTCCAGAGAATGTGCCTGTCTACTCAATGTGGTAATGTACTTTTTTCAGGCTATGTGAGACCAGAAACATTTTCCCATTGTGTTATGTGGAAGAGCATGCTCTAGCCTTTTTGCCATCCATTAAAACTCAGAGGAGGTGAAAATGCAAGCCTCATCTTTAGAGGAAATTTTAGTATAGTAGGCAGCAAATGTTTCTACTATCTCCTGACCTAGCAGCCTGGATGGTCTCTCAAAAGGCAGATGTCCAATTTCTGGCTCAGTTTGGCACAGGTAGTACTTAGTAGGGATGCTGTTCTGGAATGAACAGGGCAACACCTAAGTGTAGGTATGTTTTGAAATTTATTGAGAACTGCTTTTCACTGTGTTTTCTTCGTGTCTCTCAGAACATGCACATTGAGCAGTGTATGGCCTTCCAAATGTATGTCATCTTCTCACTGAAGCCCCTAGGATGTGTAGTATACAAAGTTTTCTGAATGAAGTTGTCATTTAAAACCAGTTTCATGGTTTACAAAGGCTAATCTGAATTTTAATTTCTTTGTAAGGCAGCATTTTAGCTGGTTTGTTCAGTAGAATACTGGGAACATAATTAATGCAATGCATATGTAGAAAATTTTGTGATGGATTTGATAAAAATGACCACTTCAGAGAATAGATTTCAAGCATGTAGCATAGTCTGCAGTGTGCTGTTGAGAGCTGTATAAGGGCTTGGTATCCTGCTGTAGCAGCTCACATTCTCTTTTTTCTTTCAGACTTAGCTTTGTAACTGATAATGATTTGTAGACTTTGTTTTCCTTTAGTTCTTGTATGGCCTCATAAGGCAATAATCAATTAAATACTGCAGTTATATAGATGAGTGACAACTGTGAGCAGAGCAAATAAGATTAATGTTAAGAGTCCTTCTTTAGTGTTTGATTTATATGAATGCAGCTAAGCTTCATCTACTTTGAGTTTGTGAATTTAGGGAAACAAATGGCATATTACAGGTAGAAAACCTCCTGATGCTACTGAATAAACCAAACAAGATATGTACATCTGTGGTGTTAAGTGGAATCAATATTTAGGTATTATGTATGAATGTTCATCTCTTTCTTTTCTGCTTCTCTTTTTGCAGGGTTTTGGACAACAGTTCTTGAACAGTTCTTATCTGTCAGCTACAGAAGAACCAATAGAAAATTGTTCAGTAATCGAGCATATCATCACAGACGAAGTAAATCAAGTTGATTTTAAAGACCACAAACATTCTAAACAGAGCAGTCGAGATTCAGGGAATTATTCTAACGATGATGATACTTCAGGGAACAAAGCGTCAGAAGTGCTTGTCCCAGGTTCGTGAAGGATTCCTGCTTCAGAAGGGACAGTGCTCACACACAGAGCTAATAAGCAAACCCAATTTTATTCAAGCACTCGCACACACAACTGATAAGCAAAACCCAATATTATTCAAGCAAACCCATCTAGTTACCTAACATCCCCATATTCATACCAACCCCAGGGTGGTAGACGAACCACCAAGCAGGAGGAAGGCACATAGCACGGTGCTTGGGAAGAGTTGGTGGGTCCTAATGCCTTCTGCAGGGTGTCCCCTGGATCAAGATGTGCATCAGGTCGATCTTCCAAAAATGAATCACCCCTCTTCCCACCACAGCAGGCTACTTACAGCTCACCTGGAGGGGTCATGGAGACTGCTCCGGCATTGGTGCATACGTGGCTAACACATGCACAGAGGCTGAACAGCATTTTTCCCCCCATGGTGGCTAACAGTAGTCATACCCCTGTTGTACATGTGTGGGGGTCTTGAGGCACCTCTGATGGTCGTTACTTCATCAGTCTTCAGCTCCCTTATCCTGTCCGTGAGATGTCCTTTTGTTGTTTGGTTCCTGATAATGCTCGCCAGACAAGAAGGAACTGGCTAAGAGTGTCTGACTGCCTGGTTCCCCCGTGCACCTGCACATTCTAGACTTAGGAGCTAGTACTTTGCTCTCCAGTGCAGTGCAACAACAGATGGTGATGTGCCGGAGGGCTGCAACAACGGATCAACGTGTTCCAGTATGGATACAGTGCTAGAAAAGGAAGTAGTATAACTGTAAAGAAAATGGAATTCATATATGGGGCTGTAGCATAATAAATACTTAACACTTTTTTTTTATGAAGTTACAGCCAAAGGAAGACAGTGTGATGTTGGAATGTTTGCTTCAGGTTTCCAGATCTGCACTTTGTTAGTGAAAGGTTACGTACCTTCTCTGCTGCAAGATGACTGACATTAAAACACAGGTGACACCTTGTACCTTAAAACATTTTGACTGATTTTTCATCGTATGTTGAAAAGAATACCATCTGTGGAGAGAGGAGCAGATCAGTACACTTTATATACTTGATTCTGATAACCTCAGCAAAAGCCTACTATGTTCCACAAGAAGACTTTCTCACTATCTGAGAGGTTTGTTGTGAATGCCAGTCTGTACTGTGACGGAAACCTTCAATTCCAGTATCAAATCTTTTGATGTTTACAAAGCTGAAAGGAAAAGCAGTTTTGCACTGTGCTTAGGGTAAGAGAGGACAAATGTCCAAGCCAGATTTAGACTGCAAGAAACTAAAGAATAATGCTGCTTTAAATGACAAAGCACATTAAGAGGCATATTCTTGAGTGATTTTTTTTTTCTTTTTTACTTTTCTTTTTTCCCCACCATGGCTACAAAACCAGAAGTGTAAAATATTTGCTTCTAATGGAATTGTATTTAGAAACTGCAATCCCTTTTAAAAAGAAGGAAATTTATTTCTGTCATTAGGACCCAAGCTGAATTTACAAAATGCTTTTTAATGACTGGTGAGGATGCTTGTCCTTCAAAGCTTTTTCATCTTAGTCTCATTTGCCAACAGACTTTTCTTTGAAAAAATTACAAGGATATGCTGCAATAATGTTTCAGTTTGCATACCACTTTCTTATTATGAAGTACTTTTTTTTAAGTAGCTTATTTTTTATGAAGAAATTGATTTAGAGTAAACTGTTCTGAACTTCATGTGGGCTGTTTTATTATAACAAGCAGCTCTTGGGTTTTATATTTTTTTTATAATTTTGAAGCTGTGGTTTAATTTTATAAATTTGTTATGTTCTTCAGTGAACACAGGGAAATAAAATTTTGCACATTAACTTCTTGATCCCTTTCTTGGTACCATGTATTTTTGACATAATGACATTGAAGTCCCACCATTGATACTTAGGAGGGTCACAGAATCACTGTGGTTGGAAAAGACCTTTAAGATTATAAGGTCCAACCGTTACCCAACTCTACCACATCCAATACTACACCATATCCTTGGGCACCATAGCTAGGGGGCTTCTAAATATATCCAGGGATGGCAATTCAACCACTTCCCTAGGCAGCCTGTTCCAGTCTTTGACAACCTTTTCAGTGCAGAAGTTTTTCCTAATGTCCAGCCTAAACATCCCCTGGTGTAACTTGATGCCATTTCCTCTTGTGCTCTTAGCTGGGACTTGTGAGAAGAGACCAACACCTACCTCTCTACAACCTCCTTCCAGGTAGTTGTAGAGAGTGATAAAGTCTGCCTTCAACCTCCTTTTCTTCAGACTAAATGACCCCAGCTCCCTCAGAAGCCCCTCATAAGAATCATTCTCAATACCCTTGAGCTTCATTGCCCTTCTCTGAACTTGCACCAGCACCTCCATGTCTTTTTTTTATTCTGCGGTGCCCAAAACTGAACACAGTACTCAAGCTGTGGCCTCACCAGTGCTGAGTACAGTGGGACAATCCCTTCCCATGTCCTGCTGGCCACTCTGTACCTGATGCAAGCCAGGATACCATTGGACATCTTGGCCACCTGGGCACACTGCTGGCTCATGTTCAGCCACATGTCAACCAATACCACGAGGTCCCTTTCTGCCAAGGAGCTTTCCAGCCACTCCTCCCCAAGCCTGTAGCATTGCAGGGGGTTGTTGTGGCCCATGTGCAGGACCCGGCAGGTTCTCATGTGTCTTCAGTTACTGTCCTGCCTATGAAACCCAAGGTGGAGAATAGCATATATAAATTAGGGCTTATGTTGGGAGTGTTGTATGGTCTAGACAAAGCAAAAAGTACTAATTCATTTTCTGAATTTGGTCTTAAAATGAGAACACTGCACGTGAGCATTCCAGTCATTGTGGTCTTCAGTAAATAGCTTCTGTTGGTGAATTGTTCCAAAATACTCCAACAAAGATGGTATGAAGTTGTCTGTATTTGTGTGGTTTCTTCAGTATAATCCAAGTTTGCTGTGAGGTTGCAACTTGTTTATGCAACTGTTCCCCTCTGTATTTTATGCTGTACTTGGCTTCCCTGGATGTTTTTTTCTCTTGAACAGCTTTGATTTCAGTCTTTTTTTTTTCTCGTGACCTACTTCTGTAGTAGAGTTTGGGGACATACTTTTCATTTGGGGGATTTTCAAAAGTGAAACTATTCTAAACATGTTTACTCAAGTAAAGTGTGTTGGGATTTGGGTTTTCCTTGCTCATCTAGGGAAAAAGTTTATTCTGATATTTCAGCAGCTAACTGTAAGACTATTATTTTGATAACTGTTTTCTGTGACACATGATTTCATTTGCCTCTTGGAGCTTCAGCACTCTGGAAGAAAGATATTTAATGTGAAGGATTTCACTGTCAGGTTTCAAATGATGGTAAAGTCATCTAACATGAATGTTTCTGAAATAGTCAGAATTCATCATTTGCAGGCAATCCACATTTTTCTTCAGAATGTAGAACCAAATGAGCTGTAATGAATATGTATGTGTGCTTGAAATGTGGTTATCAGATGGGTTACAGAAAATCTTGTATCTGTTCTTCTCAGTGTTTCCAGAAGAAGCAAAGCCAAAACTATAAGATGGAAATACTCTATTTATACAGTATTTAATACTTCAACTGGAAAATTGAGTTTGTAAATACCTGAGGCAGTCTCATTCTGATATGGTTCAGATATATCCAGACATGCTAGAAAAATAATTCATCAGAACTTTTATACAGTTCATGTTCTAAGAGCAGTTTATTGCAGCACATAAAGGAACTTTGTTTAAAGGTCTGTGTTCCAAAGTCTTTGTAGATAATAAGACCCTTGAAGTTTTTTTCTGTTACCTTGTTCAAAATATTTCTAGCAATAGAAAGCTAATCTTTATTATGTGGTATGGTGTAAGTTTGAGGAGGAACTATATTACTCTCTTGACTGAAATTATTCAGTGGGATGAGATACAACCCTATTAATAACTGAATGCTTTCACCTGGACAATGTAGAGTTGGATTTGTAAATATCGATGGGAAAAATCACAAGCAAGTTAATCTAACCCGATGTTTTTGAACTAGAAGTTCTAGTTGAAACTAGAAGCACTTAACCAATGTCGATATTGTAGAATACCTGTAATTTAATTGTTTTAACAGTTGGTGTGGGGAGGGGCAGTGAAGCAGAAATTTCTTCTTGTGTCATTGTTAGTTGAAAGGAAACATCTGGAAATTATTTTGCACGTTGGGTCATATACGCTGGGATTTTTCTGTGACTCCTGCTTTTGGAATGGATTTTGGTATTCGGATTGTTTTGTTATATATCATTTCAGAATCATATGCTTCATGTTGAATGGGTAAGAATGTACAGATAAAAATAGTCAGTAGACAACACCTTTGGTGGTAAATATTTATGGTTTATTGGATCATTTTTGTAGGGATCCTTTACTGAAAAATTCTGCAATGCCATTAGCATTTGACTGTACTTTGCCCTGGGGTATTTGACACTTTTATAAGAGTTATGTGTTGCTGTTTGACATTGGGACTTCATTTTGAAGAAAAAATATGAAGATGCATGCCAGTGGGATTATTTCTCACTTTACAAGGAATTTCAATGCCTTCTGGACAGGGGGAAGCAGAGGAGCTCTGCAGAGGAGGAATTGTGGCAGATGGCTATGTTCTATTCTTCCTGTCAGTACAAGTACCTTTCTGAATGTGCCTCTAGTGATGGTTTTCACTTAAAATGAAGTTTGTAGGTACAGTAGTATCCGGTAATGGAGCACTGGTTGTAAATGAAAAAACATAAGTCAGTCTTGGGGCATATATGGCTTTCTTAGGGATTAATTAATGATCCACATTTACTCAGCACTGGTGAGGCTGGACCTGAAGTACTGTGTCCAGTTCTGGGCTCCCCAGTGTAAGAGAGATGTGGATACACTGCAGAAAGTCCAATGAAGGGTCACAAAGATAGTGAAGGGACTGGAGCATCTCTCCCTGTGAGAAAAAGCTGAAAGAGCTGGGACTGTTCAGCCTGAAAAAGAGGCATCTCAGGTGCCAAGATGCATAAATACCTGGAGGGAAGGTGCAGAGAGAAGGCAGCCAGGCTCTATTCAGTGCTGCCCAGTGGCAGGACCAGAGGCAATGGGCACAAAGTGAAACATGGGAGGTTCCCTCTGGACATCATGGAAACACTTTGTCACTGTGAGGTTGACCAAGCACTGGCACAGGTTGCCCAGAGAGCTTGTGGAGTTGCCAACCTTGGAGACATTCAAAAGCTGTCTGTACACAGTGCTGGGCAGACAGTTCTAGGTGGCCCAGCTTGAGCAGGGGGGTTTGAACCAGATGCCCTCCAGAGGTGCCTTCCAACCTCAATTATACAGCCAGTATTGCACATTTAAGAAGTGACCTAAACCACTTGTGCTGTTCTGTTGGTTTTTTTTCAGATGTTGCATCAAGGCCTCATTGAAAGTATAATTGCAGCATACTTCAAACCATGAGGTAGTTGATAAACAGCCACATGAAAATAACCGGTCTCAGTGCTGAGCAGCTAAACTTAAGCTAGGGTAATATCCAGATTTGGCATAATCCTCCTGACAATCAGTTTGCTAGGCTTTCAGGTAAGACTGGAAAACTACTGGCAGATAGGCTTGTGTCCCTAAAGGAGATATCATTTGGTAACTTTTAAAGGAAAATGATGGTCTTGGTGAAGGTTGATAGTCATCAGAATAAAATTAAATTTTTGTGACACTTAAGTTCCATTTCTTAACTGTCTACCTGTCCTTCCCCCAAATTTCCCTGTGTATAGCACCCAGCTAAAAGAAGCACAGTGACATGCTTTGAGATTCCCAAGGTATCAGAAGAAATTGCATTTTTTGACAAATGGCTTATTTGCTATTGCTGTCTGCAACAGATAGCCTGAACTTTCAAAGAATTGCATAAGTCATTGATCTCGTACTGAGTATTTTAAATAAATTTCTAGAAATGTAAGCAAGATTGCCTGCAAGACTTCTAGCAAGAGATCTTTTCCTAGACCATCAACTCTTTAGTTACTCCAGGAATTTGGATTACAGAACTGGTAATGTGCAGTATATGATAAATACAGGGCAAAGGAATAGGAAACGTAGTTGGTCTCTTGATGTTGCCTGCATGTCTGATGCTGCAGCTGCTGGTATATAAACTTCACACAGATCTTGGTGAGGAAGGCTTTCCAATTACATTAGCATACTGATGGTCTTAGTACATTCTTGTTTTGATCACAGATAATATTTTCTAGGTAACTAATACACCATTTAAAAAACCCACCATGATCTTGTGGGTGGTTAGTACAAGCTATTTGTTTTAGTTTCTTTGAAAATATTTTGACTACACTAGAAAAAAATTAATTGTGAAAGTATCTTGATTTTGCAGCAGAATATGAAAGATCTTGAAATCACAGAACAGCAACTGTTTTCTTTTTTTTCATTGCACGATTATAATACAAGAAATCCTGATTTTATAGATAGGTACAGGCTGTGAGAATTTATTCAGTGATATTGAATTGATGGTGCCAAAATTACCATCTAAGCATCTGTTAGTAAGTGCAAAATCAACTGTAATTAGTGGAAACCACCACCATATAAGCAACACATGATCTAGTTAATCTGACAGGCAATGGCATAGAATCAAAGAAACTTCTGCTTGACCATGATCCAACATTTTGTCATGGAGACACCAACCTTGAAACATCCTGTACTTCATAGAATCATAGAATGGTAGGGGTTGGAAGGGACCTCTGCAGATCAACGAGTCCAACCAACCTGCCAAAGCAGGAACACCTAGGGCAGGCCACACAGATCCAGGCAGGTCTTGAAAGTCTCTAGAGAAGGAAACTCCACAGCCTCTCTGGGCAGCCTGTTCCAGGCTCTGTCACAATCACAGTAAAGAGGTTTTTCCTCATGCAGAGGTGGAAATTCTTGTGTTTCACCTTGCTACCATTACCTCTTGTCCTATTGCAGGGCACAACTGAAAAGAGACTGGCCCCTTCTACTTGACACCCACCCTCTCAGTCTTCTCTTTTCCAGGCTAAACAGTCACAGGGCTCTCAGCCTTTCCTCATAAGAAAGATGTTCCAGTACCTTCATCATCTTTGTAGCTCTCTGTTGGACTCTCTCCAGTAGTTCCCTGTCCTTCTTGGACTGGGGAGACCAGAACTGAACACAGTACTCCAGATGTGGTCTCCCTAGTGCAGAGTAGAGGGGGAGGAGAACCTCCCTCCACCTTCTGGCCACACTCTTCTTTATGCACCCCGGGATACTGCTGGCATTTTAAACTTTTAACTAGTTTTCTTTTTGTTGCTGTTTCCAGGATGCTAGAAACTGCACAATCTCATCATACCAGATCCAGTTCTGTTGCCTTGTTGATGCCTTTCTCCTAAAACAGCAAAACCAAAGCATACTCAAAAAGAAAGTGGTGTCAGTGCCAGCTTTGCTTAGGTTCCGGTAACTGTATTCCTTTTCTTTCATTGAGTGTGATTTAATTACAAAGCCTGCCAGGTGTTGTTATGCAATCACGTGAAAAGTGAGGGGTTTTACCTGGCATACCTTTCTAGAAACAATGTTGGTACCTAATGTTTTGAGTTCCCTCTGCTGGTCCTGTAACAGCAAATTGAAAATCCTCACCCAAGTCAAGATGGGACAAGGACAGGACCAATATTCAAACAGCCTTGTAAAAAATAAAATATTTTTTTTTCTAAATTTATTAAACAATCTCTTAAAATTTAAGATTTCAAATTTAAATACCCAAACTATTTAGCTGGTAATTTTCTGCCACAATGACCTTATCCCTAGATCCTTGCCCATAATCCATATATATATTTGACTGGCTGTGTATTAATGAAAAGCTGTTGACTTAAAGTATATCAGAATACTGAATTATTTTTTTTTTCCACTATATTCTCAAATGAGATTCAAGGTCAGTGTCTTTTTTTTTAACTGTTTTGTTTAAAAACATTTCTTTTTAGCTAATGACTTTTGAAAGATGAGTGTACTTTATGGCAGTAATCTCTGTGCTCTGCACGTAAGCACCGTAAGTATCAACAACAAAAAAGGTTGTCATTACTCTATAATAGCAAATGGAGAGAAGGCCGTGGCTGTTTGTCAACTATTTGAACATTATGTGGCTACTTAGGCACATGTTGCCAGTTTGCATATGGACTCCTATTAATGGATCCTTCAACACTGTGTCTTTGAGGATATCCACTAAGGACTCTGATACCAACTTTTCTTGAAAGAAATGTCCAAAATCCATTTCCTGTAGCATAAAATCCTTGAATCTTGCACATCTAAATACATATATCTATATTAGCTGATACTTAGAAACACTTTCAGCACTTTTGTTTCAGCATTGTTATTTCCTTGGGTTTGGGGGGGCAGAGAGTGGGAAGCAATGTGTCTGATTAGCTTTTCTACATAAAACTCAGGGTACCACATTCTAGTAACACAGTAAAACTTCAGAAAGACATCCCTTTCCAGAAAACCTCTCTGGTATTGGTTGTTACTGATTTGCAGCATGCCAAAAGGTGTGTGACAAAGGGAACAAAATTTCTGTATTCAGTAATACTGTAATAGGTTTCATGTATGTAGATCATTGTTAGCTTTGCCAATTTCTGTGATTTTTTTTGTTTGTTTGGTTTGGTTTGGTTTTTGTTCTTCAGCTGCTCTGTCCAGGACTCCTTCCCTGCCTGGCTGCTGGAGCTCAGCCCTGGTATATGAGGTCTCTGCCCAGGCTGAGGGATGTGGCTACTACTTTTCTGTTTGCAGGTTCAGTGGGTAGCAAAGCTGAGCACATGTTCCAGAGACGCACCCACAGAGGGCACTGATATGTCTGGCTACAGAAACTGTCCCGAACACGGTGCATCTCATATAGGACTCTAACATAAAGCACTGAGAGCCAAGTCCCCTTCCTCTTCAGCTGGTAGAGACAGCAGCTCCCTAGCAAAAGCACACACATGTTCATTAATCCCCCAAGTACCAGCACGGTCCCTCTACCTTCTTGGTATATGAGCCCATGCCCCGGTCCCAGACCTTCTTACCTGCTTCATGGTCCCCCTCTCTCTGGCTGGTCCAGCTTGATGTTCACCATCAAACACACACACTCACACACACTTGTCCCACTGGCACTCCACGTCTGCAAGTTCCCCTGGATACCAGCACAAATCCTTGCCCATCTGCTTGCTGGCTAGTCCAGCTTGGAGTGTGCTGGCAAATGCATACATACACCCTACGCACACCAGGATTAGGGAAGGTACAGACATCTGTCATTCCCCCACCCCAGGCAGTAGCTAGCACCAGGCATGCATGCTGTGACCCATAGTGCTGAGTCTCACTCTCGTCACTCTTTCTAGCCCCTGCAAGGAGCTGGTTTTCAGGAAGCACACCATTCATGCCGCAGTGGCTGGAGGTTAAAGACCCCTACGCCAGGAGTTGACACCATGCCCCTGGTCTGACTCCAGGAGCTGGAATCAAATCTGGTCTCATACATGCAGCTCTCACCAATAGCTGGCATTTAATCCTTGCCATACACATACGCACAGGATAGAGAATGAAATCACACAGAGAAATAAGTAGTTAAGAAAAGATTTAATAAGAAGCTATGAGAATATAGGACAGATTTCAGTCATGAGGCACAGGGCTGAGCCAGACAAGTGTACGGATGGGCCTTGTTTTACATTCAACCAGCCCTTTTTATACCCTTTTCTGTCTCACTCTCTTTCCCTCTCTGTTCCTTCCTCCTTCCCTTTGCACATCCTCTTATGAGTTTGTACAGCTTTGGAATCCCCCCTGGTTCACAATCTTAATCAGCTGCAAATTCCAGTCTGGAACTTCCCAGTCATTAGAGGGGTGCCAGTAGTTTCTGGAGGGCCCATCTGTTTGTATGAGTGGTGAAATGTGTTTTGGCAGGTCTATGTCTCTGTACCCTTTGTTTCTGATTTCCTTCTTTTTCCCTTAGTTTCCTAATTGACAAGGTCCCTGATCAGATAACCTTGCTGGAATATCTCCTGGACCAGATTCCCTTAAAGCTTCAGACACTTTCCTTCCACATAACCTTACACTGAAAAGATGATTCATTTCATAAGATACAGAATAAAGTACACTAAGTTCCTAAATGTCCAGACATTTGAGAGAGGTTGTCATATAAGCAATCGTGGAAAAGGCCTAGCCATAAGACCCTGCTTAATATCTCAAGAAAGGTGCCTGTTGGCATTTTGAGCCAAAAGATCTTTTGTGGTGCATGTAGTCTGTATGCATAAACTTGCCAGAAAAAAACTTTGCTTGTGCCCTGGTAGCATCTAAAATGCTACCCTCCAGTCATCCCTACTGTCAAACCTGTGTGTCCAGAAGGGGGTGGGGGGGAGGGATTTCATACCTCTCTATGATAGCATATCTCTTTCTTCCTGTGTATGATACAGATCATAGTGAGCACACAGTTTCTTATCTTTTTGTGTTGAAATAAAACACACATAAGAAGGTTCATAGTTGGAAAGCTGAAAAATCTAAAAGATGTTAGTAGTTTTGTGTCTTTCCTCTATCAGAATGAAGATATCTCAAAACTTGTAAATCTTTTCCTGAGAGGCTCAAAGAGACTTTTTTTCTTAAATCATCACTTCTCAATAAATGTGTGTGGCATATGTACATGCAAACATACACTGGAATATTGCTTTCCTCTTGAGTGTACTTTCCACTAAAAGTTTTCAGGAGTTAATTTCCTTCTTTGATTTTACAGACCCCATTCCTGCAAATGAAGCCCCAGAAAACATCTATGATTTTTTGCCATAGCTTCGTCTGCAGTCCTGGGGCCCTGCTCGCTCTTTCTTTTTTAACTTGTGCTGGCATTAAGGTTGTAAATGTATTAAATGGAATGCAATCTAAATTATCCTTCAAGTACAAACCTAGATTTGA
>JANHFX010029227.1:0-12155 GCA_027560015.1 Chloroceryle amazona | reverse complement strand
AGGGCCCGGCCCGGCCACACTCGCGGTCCTGCTCTTCCGCCGTCCCTGGGCCGGGGAGAGGGGCCGGTGCTGCGGCGGGGGAGCTTGGTCCGGCCCCGCGCCCCGCTCCGCAGCTCGCAGCCGGGTAGGAAAGCATCGGCCGTGCTGTATTTCCTATTTTCAGAGCAGGAGGCGAGCTTCCTTATGCTTCCACTTGTCCTTCTTTCTTGTTTGACACCCGCGTGTCCTGTGAAATGCACGCACCCGCCCACCGCGTTCAAGCTTTTTATTAGTCACTGAAAATCATGCTTAAGTCAGGATTTTGTACACGGTGTTGCATGATTTAAGCCGTTCTGGTCGTTGCTTGTATTAGTGTTAGACTTGCTCAGTAGGCTGCAGAGCTCATCTTTGGAGTGCTAAAAATGCTCAGATACTTTGCCCATGCTCTTGAGGCTGGACCGATAACCCATGTCCAGCTTCTCCACCTGTTGTAGAGGCACAGCTGGCAGTGCAGTTAACCTGTTGCCCAACTATTTTCCTCCTCTTGAGAAGAGCTGGAGCTAAGGAAAACTTTCTCTGAGGGAGAAACCCATCCTACCTGTGTGGCTGGCTCACTGTAGGATTACCAATGGTAGGACAAGGAAAATGTATTGGCTATTTCTGTTATTTCTTTTGTTATTTCTGTTAGATTTTTGGGTTTAGATTTTACTGACATTATTTGGGTTGCTGGAGAACATGTTTTTGAAGAAAGAAACCCACAAACTTGCTCTCTAAGTGTTGAGGTTGGGTTTTTTTTGGCTCCTGGGAGCAATTCTCTACTGTAATGAATCCAGAGCAACTCTCAGCTGTATTTAGTGAATCTTCCTGTTGACCAGCAGCTTTGCAGCACTGTGGAGTTAGGCCTTTCACAGTCACCGTACTGCTTTGGTGCAAAGCAGCGTGTGTAGGCTGTAGCCTTTGTACAGTTTGGAGTCTCTGTCTGTCCGTTATCTGAGTAAGGTAGGACAGAATTGCAGCCTTCCGTGACACCAGCCTCGTGGTGGTAGTTGACCTGCTCACCACAGATACTATTTGCTACTGCTCAGTGTTGGTTGGGTAGAGTAAAGCTTTATTGATAGCGACAAGTTTCTTTATTCTCTGGATTGTTTTAAATAATTTTAGTGTTCAGCAGTGACCAAGAGACTTAGACCAAGATGCTATTTAGAGCTTTACTGGAGAGGGGCTTTTTCAGGCATTTTGAAAAGTACCTGCTTTCATTTAAGGTTCTGGCTCCACTGCTGTGTTAGTCACATCCCACTGAGCTGCTTTCACCAGCCTGAGCAAAGAATCAATGCACTTTCAGAGGCAGTGTTTCCAGATAGTTATTCATCCATAGCATTCAACAGCCACCCATAACCTTAGAAGCCAAAAAAGTTTGCTGAATTTACAGAAAATCCTTTTTCTATCGTGGTCTTGTTGCTTAGTAAGTCCCCTCTGAAGTTCTGATGGCTTTCCAGAACGGTGGCCAAGTAAATGGGTGCTTGGAAGCATGATCAAGAGGTTTGTTTTGGAAGTGCTTCTACCCTAGCATCTGAATATTATTAGTTTTTTGGTATTTTTGTGTTTGATAAACAACTGATGTACCACTGTGGAAATAGTTGCTGTTCTAAAAGTTGTTTTGCAACAAACTCGTTAGGCATTTGAGTGAATAAGTAAAATAACAAAGAATTTTAATGCAACAAGCAATGGCAGAAGAAGTGTAGGGTACGAATGCATTTCACTGTGCTGTTTCTTCTCTCAGCTTCTCCTTCTGTCTTACCTAGTTCAGCAGGAGCTTAGCCCATCTCGTGAGTAAAAATACACATAAGCACTTCATGAGCTCAAAGAATAAAGAAGAAAACGTGCTCCAATCAGGAGAGTCACCACAGAGTTCCTCTTAGTTGAGAAATCCCTGTCAGCACTGTGCTATAAAACTACAAAAGCCCATGTGTACTTTAGTAACGGTGTCAGTACTCCGATAGATTTTGGTTTGTCTTGATGAGATTTACAGATAAAGCCCTAGAAAACTGGGCAAACAGAATTTTCCTTTCAGGGAACTAATTGAAATTTTGGCCATTTCAAGAAACCAGAAGCTTCCCCAACCGGGAGAGGAGAGCCAGGTATGCTGACTTTCTAAACTCTGTTTCTTTGGGTAAGCACAATGCTTTACTTCTAATTTTTTATTCCCTTTTTTCTTTCTTTCTTCCTGCTCTTGTCCTTGCCTAAACTCAGGCTAATGGAGCTGATGAGGCTTTGGCTCCACTACAAAGGCATTCTTGATCCTCCTGTTGTTGGTTGTTTGTTCATTTGTTGCATGCTTCTGTAGAGGAAGAAACTTTGTTTCATTTTTCATGCACACAGAAATGCTCCTGCGGATGTCAATTGCTCTTCTTTGCAGCACGACCCACGGTGTGTTCTTACTCCAGCTAATTTAAAAGTTCTACAAAACTCTTCTTCAATAGATCCTGGAACTGCTGATTCAGAGAGATCGAGAGTTTCAAGAGCTAATGAAGCTGGCAGTTGATCAGGGGAAAATCCATCATGAAATGCAGCTTTTAGAAAAGGTGGTAGAAAAGAGGGATAATGATATTCAGCAGCTGCAGAAACAATTAAAAGAAGCAGAGCACATTCTGGTAAGTTCATAATGATATGTTTGCCTCTGAACATCTACTTGTGAAAAAGGTGGTTCTGGAGAAAGTGGCGTTGTGTTAGTTTGAGGAGATTTAAATATTTAAAACTTCATAAGAGCTTAGTGGTTTGGGTTTGGTTTGGGTTTTTTTGTTTGTTTGTTTCAGTAGTCAAACCCTGTTTAGTTATCACGGTATTCAGTTTGCTTTTTTAATGCAAATTTTCTTCCAAAGCTACTTTATTTCTGTGTATTTTGAAAGTGTTCACTGCACAGTTTCTCTCTTAAAATGCAATTAAATGCAAGAGTTTATTCACAGAGCTGACTTTATGTAGAAGTTTACAAATTAAAGTTGCATTGAAGATTTGGTTTAGTTTGTTCTTTTTCTTACAACTAGGCAACAGCTGTTTATCAAGCAAAGGAAAAGCTGAAATCAATTGAAAAGGCAAGAAAAGGTGGGTATGTGTGATTGTACGTACTACATAAATGCAGTTGTAAAGAAAATTGCTACTGAGCTCAAGTTACGCTTAGTTAAATCCTAACATCACCATTTTCAGATGCTTTGTGTAAACAAATTTCCATTTCATTATGAACCTATAACAGTTCCCTCAGAATAAAGGCAGGAATGACCTTTTCTGTTTGCTTTTTAGCAAACGTATCTTAATATTAAACTTAAATTCAAGTGGCTCAGCATTCTTGGATTGATCAAAATATATCTGGTTGCCTAAGTGTCTCACCAAATCACCTCAGCAGGTTTGCTGAGGAAAGAGAGAGGTTGTCTGCGTGTACATTGCCTTTGATTGAAAGACTGGCTGGTGTTTGTAGCAATTCCTGCTGCTTTGTGGTACTTTCTTGGTGGTTTTTTACAGTGGATTTTATTGTTTTGTTATCCTTACTTCAAAAAAATGAGGAATTTCACAAATTTTCATAATTTTAGGGACATGGTTTAGCAGAGGACAGGTAGAGTAGGGTTAATGGTTGGACTCAATGATCTTGAAGGTCTTTTCCAACCTAGACCTCAGAGTTTCTGATGCTGGAACAGACCTGCAAGATCATCAAGTCCAGCCTATGACCCAACACCCTGACATCAGCTAGGCAATAGATGACTCTATAAAGTTTCTGTAATACAGATTCATATTTAGAAGGGCTACTACATGTATGCTCTACCATTACTAAAGAAACAAAAAGCCTTTGCTACAGAAAATTCCCTAATAAAACAGGTGCTGAAGTTTTCTTACAAATTGTGTTTGTCGAGAATGCTGCTTAAGAGATGGAATTGTTCTTCACAAGGTTGAAGGACTGTTGAAGGGAGGTGTACTCACCTTGTGTCTGTACAATCAGGTTCACCGCAAAGCTCGTCCTTGGGTAGTCTTAAAAATCCTCTGAGCAGTCATTGCATTTGAAGCATGCTCTTAATGTTGGGTAAAAGGACATTCCCAATCTTTCAGATTTTAGTTTCCAATACTCTGAAATAATTGAATGATACAATCTCTTGAGAATGTAGTGACTTTTCCTCCACTCTTCCAGGTGCCATTTCCTCTGAAGAAATAATTAAATATGCCCACAGGATCAGTGCTAGCAATGCTGTTTGTGCCCCTCTGACATGGGTACCAGGTAACTAACAATATTTATGACAATAGATATATTTTTTAATAAAGCATGGCCAGTATCTGGTCTTACAGTGCTTTTTCACAGCTTTTCAGCTGTGTAAATGTAATATTTTCAACAGAAATGGATATCTGAAGTCCTGTGGACTTTACATATGCTTTCAAAAGGCTGTGAAATGCTTGCTTCCAGTGACTGGCTGGCCTCCTCTGTTCTCCTTTGTTTACTATAAGATCTAAATATGTTAAAGGCTTTTTCTGTGTATTTGGTTGTGTTTCCTCCTGCTCCTTATAAGATTTTTTTCAGAGGATTTTAGTGGTCAGTGGAGTCATAAGCAGAGCTTTCATTATGTCAGGTTTCAATTTTGAGAACTATCCCCCTTGTTTGCTGTTTTGTTTTTTTTTTTCTTGTCAGGGAAACTAGGCACTGAAGAAAAAAGTAATGTATGCAAGACAATTGTTAAATATTCAAAAACATCCCTTTGCTTTTTTCTTAAAGGGGACCCCCGTAGGCCATATCCGACAGATCTGGAAATGAGGAGTGGTCTCTTGGGTCAGATGAACAACCCATCTACTAATGGAGTTAATGGACACTTACCAGGGGATGCACTTGCAGCAGGTAGACTGCCAGGTAAGAAAAGCTGTGCTTTATTCCTTTTACAGTTCTGGCAATTATGCATTTCCCTTAGCAAAGGAAAAAAATGCATAATTTTATTTTATGCTAAATCATACTGCAGACATAACAACTAAGTCAATGTAAACAAAACTCAGCTACTCCTCAATTCACTTTAAGTTACTGTAAGGTGATATCAAATCATATTAGAAACATTTTCAAAGCAAACTTTTCTTAGCAGTGATGACCAAGTATGGAATTATGAAAGCTGTATTTGGAAGAGAAGAGATTTATTGTCACCCCCCTACCTTCCTTTAAGTCTGCACTCCATATAGCAAGACTGTGTGCTTAGAAGTTCTGGGTTGAAAAGACATTGTGAGAGAGAAATGGTGAGGCAGTACCTCGAGTGTAGGAATTGAGCTTTAATCCCTCAATTGCTTAGTGAAATGGATACTTCCATTGACTTTAGTGGGATTAAGTTATTCATACTGTCACAGAATTCAGAAGTAAATTGCAGTAACTGAATCAAAGGTTCAGTGGTTCTGTACCTGTGCAGCATTATCTACTGTGGTTAGACTGAATCGTGGAAAAATTCTTAGTTTTTAGTGGCAGTTCTTACCTGTCTGTTAAGCCACTTGCAGGTGTTACAGAAAACTTCAGTGTAACTTTTGAAAACAAGCTATTAAACAGCCTCTATCTTGACTCCATTGGAGAAATAGGAAACATGGATTTTCTTTCCAATCATCTGTCTATTCCTATTGTCACCTGCTAGGAAGTGACTTGATCATCCTGCTTTCTAAACCTCTGGCCTTGGATAAAATGGGTCAGTGAGCTGAATAGTAGTGGGGGACCCTGATATCTGCCCGTAGCAACCCACCAGAGAAGTGAAGAGGATGGGCCCGTGTATCTTGTCTGTTCTTTTGAAGTATGGTCAGAGAAGATGTTAAGGTTGTGTTTTCCTCGTGGAATTTGAGCATTTATTTGCATAAGTTTTGCCAGAGACCATTTTTGGATGGCTCCTCTGCCTTAGGGGATGCAGTCTTGCTCCTTTTACTTTTGAGTGCTGTTTCTGTAGGAACTGAAAGTCCACTCTTCAGGGCTTTTTGTTGAGAAGCTGGAAAATGTGGGAGCAAAGTTGTTAATTGAATCTGTCTCTCCTATGCCAGGGAAATCCTCTTAGTTACTAGACTGTCAGGTAAGAGGGAAACATCAAAACCTCATTTAAAAGAAAGTAGAGGCTCTCCTGCTATTTTTTGTAGGGATCCTGAATCTGTTGGTGTGTGGAGGCTTGTCCTAAGAATGCTAATTACAGGGTCTAGTCCTCTTAGAGACTTCTACAGAGAGATGTCCAGTTACTGAGCCTGCAAGCCAGCCACTGGGCTGCTTGGTAGCCTCGAAACTTTGAGGCTTCTGGGCACACACATTCAACAACATTCAGATCAGAAGCTGCTATGCATATGGAATCAGTAAGTTCCTGAGTGAGAATAAGTCTGCCCAGCTTATCCAGTGCCCTCTTTCTGTACTCAAAGTCCCATGTGGGTGGACTTTTGTTTACTTCTGCCTCTGCCTAATTATTGATAGTTCTTGCTGTAAGCAGGAGATAACAGGTTCCTCCTACGGGATGGACTTGGCTGAAGTGCCTGGTAAGAAGTGGAGAAGAACTGAAGCACAGCACTAGGAGCAGATATGGCAGAGGAAAGGAGCAGAAATGGCATATGGATGTGTACTGCAGCTTTGAAATGGGAGCCATTTCGGGGCAGGAAAGGGAGAGGCTAGGAAGTGTTGTAGGGTGAGGGTAGGTTGGTAGGAAGTACGCTGTGGGGTAGCTTTGGGAGTAGCAGCAGAAGACAAGAAGCAGGGAAAGCTGAGAGAAGTCAGAGGCAACTGAAGCTGGCCTGGCTGGGCCACAGTGGGGCATTGCCATCTCAAGTGTCAGTGTGGCTCTGGTTTTGTAGCAGGATATTTTTCTCCTTTGCATTTGATGTTTCAGCCAAATTTGGATAAAACCTTTCACTCTGAATTTCTGTGGTATAATATAATAATAATATAGCATTGTATACTGACAGAAGGTGATGATTTTCATTACTGCCACTGCTTGGGAATGTTAAGTCAGCTCAAACTATGCTTTGAAGGTGAAAAGCTCTGTATGAATATGTGCTGGTTTGAAGTGGAATGATGAGGGATCAAGAGTCTCCTACATAACTGGGTGTCTCTGGCAGAATAGGATTTTGCATTCTGTTTACAGATGGAATGGCTGCATCATGAGATGTTTTCCAGCTGTTAGTGGAGGGTTTCATCTGTCCAAAATTCAGGAAGGATTTTAAGATTTAATTTTAAATTGGAGTTCTAGTTGACCTGTCTTGTTAATTTGTCAATATACAAAGCTGATGGTTTGATTCATTATGCCCCTTTTTTTCCAGATGTGCTCGCTCCTCAGTACCCTTGGCAGTCAAGTGATATGTCAATGAACATGCTACCTCCTAATCATAGTAATGACTTCATGTTAGAGCCTCCAGGACACAACAAAGAGAACGAAGATGATGTAGAAGTTATGTCAACAGACTCCTCAAGCAGCAGCAGTGACTCAGACTAGGTACAAGAGGGACAGTATCCCTAGTAGACCTTTCCTGTGGTGAAGGTAGGTTGGAAGCTGTTCCTCACCAACTGCAGTACCCTTCTGTTATGCTGGCAGCCCTGTGTAGGGAGAAGGTGACAGCTGGCTGAGAGATAGGGTGACATTTAAAACCATGGACTTCCGATTATTGTTTTCTGTTTTCCCATTAGATGTTCAACTAAACTGGGAGCTTTCTGGCTTTCTGCTGGAGGAGAGATGTCAAATTTCCAGTGATGATGTGAATGTGTATGTTTGCAAGAGGTGTGTGTGTATGTATATATATTTACTATACATTAGATGACAAAAGTTCCTGGGAAAAAAAGGTGTAAGGGGAATCCCCTCGTATGTTTCTTAGTAACTTTTCTCTTTTGATGACAGCTTTTTCTATGGCACAGAAATGAGATGTGGAATTTGTAATTTTAATATCTTGTTACTGCCTAAATCCATGTTTATCATCTTACGTGTGCTGAGAACAAAAATAGGGCAGTAAGATCTAAAAGTTTGTAATTATTGTAATATACAATGAATGATTTGTCATAAATAAACTCAGCTTTAATGTAACTTTACGTTTCACTTTGGAAACTTAAATTCTAGATGAGTTACTGCGTAACTTCGATACTAAGCATCTTTTATCCCAGTATGTGGTAGCATTCTGAAGGAGTTTCAGAAGCTTGTACTCCATTTTCCCCTTTGCAAAATGCCACGTCAGTATTAGAAGCAGCTGAAGAGTCAGGAACTGAAAGTCTGGCCTTTTTCAGCTGAGCTTTACCAGGTACACGCATAACTGGGCAGACTCTGAGGCCAGTGTAGTGCCCAGTAGTGAGATTTCACCAGTGCTTTGGTTAAGCATCCTGGGACCCTGGAGATGACACACTTTGCGGGTTCAGCTCCTTTCAGTTCAAAGTGCTCACAGATTCTGGTCACCTGTATTTATTTCCCCCCCCTGGTTCTTTGAACTTGCTAATTTGCTTATTTCAGTTGCATTGCCTGCCTCACCTATAATGGTCTTTCATCCTCCCAAAGGCACTTCCCGTGGCTTTCCTTTCCTCGTTCTGCTTTGCTTGAGGAGTCATTTTATGACAGCTGTTTTCAGGTCCTTCCTCATTTGCTCAGGCAGTCTTTCAAATATGTATTTCAAATACATATGTACCAGTACCATAAGAATGTAGAAATGAAAAGGACATGTAATACAGTGCAGTGGTTGTTGGGTTTTTTTCTTTTAAAAGAGAAATTGGGGATTTGGTTTTGTCTCAGCTGTTCCTTTTGCAAGTATTTTCAGAGTTACTAAACTTTCACCTCTATTCTGCAGTCTAAAATTAATTCATATACCTTTATATTTTAACCCTTACTCAGGATCACCTTTTTCTTCTTGGTGTTCGCCCCGATGCCTTTGCAGAGAGCTTTGTTTCCCCCTCTGATTATCCCCATACACCTGGCCTCTCACAATCATCCTAACCTTGCCTACGCCTCTTCTAGTCCACACTGTTCTCTTAAAACACGTGTGATCAGAATCATATACAATAATGCAAAATTCTTTGTGCCACGGGATTTTTTTTATGCCACAGCCACAGCTCACTAGTCTCTTTTATCTTCTCATTTAGAAGGATATTCTTTCCTTGGAATGAAATACAAATACAGACAATTAATAGTGATGGAAAACAGAATGTACAGTCTGACCAAAACTGATGTATGGTTACGGTATGTGAAATATTGTGGAGGTGGGTGATTGTTTCCAGATGCAAATAAGAGTGAACAGGAGCAATGATGGCTTCTCTTTTTTTTTTGGGTTGCTTGCTAATCTATTAAAGGCTTTAGTGGGACCAGTGTGTTACAGATAAGAAATGGGGAAGAAGCCAGCTCTGCCTGCTGTTCACTTGGTATGAAAATCTGGGTTAGATGCATCCTAACAAGTTGGTTGTTTTTTTTTGTTTGCTTGGTTTGTTTTTTTTTGTTTTGTGTTTTTTTTACATCAGTGCTCCAGGCTCTGTACTGTTGAGGAGTATTTTTCTCAATGCTGTAGAACTATGATACTGTTTTAAGTGGTATTAGAAGTGATTTAGCAAACCACAAAGTTTTAACTGTGAGTTCTCTAGAGACTTTCAAGGCCTGTCTGGATGTGTTCCTGTGTTGGCAGGGACGTTGGACTTGATCATCTCCAGGGGTCCCTCCCAACCCCTGCCATTCTGTGATTCTCTGATTCTGTTTTTCAGTGGCTTAGATGTGTACAGAACAGATTTTCCTAGTTAACCAAAAATCAAAGTAAACCTAACATTTAGTTGAAAGGACTGAGTCTCAGCAGCTAAAACCACTGAGAATCAAATTGGGGGGGGAGGAGTGAGGTATAAACGTGTGATACCTACACACACATGTAGGTAACTTAAGTGATTTAAGCTGATTTAAGTTAGTGATTGCTGACAGCTGACTGCAGTCATTTAATGAGTCCACTTAAGACAGAGAAACCCTGGCACATAGCAGCACTGTTTGTGTCCCCATTTCAGTAACTACTCGTGTATTGACAACAGATAGGAGTAATACAACTGTTAATGGTACAAACCAAGATATTAATTGTGTAACAAACCATTTTACAGTGACCCCTGTTTTCCCATCAGGAGCTGGATGCCATCTAAATTTAAAATTGCACTAAATAATTTTAATTTTTTTTTTCATTACTCTTTGGGACAGATGGGCAGGACATCTGTCAACTCTTCCTACTGCTTCAGCTGTTGACAGCTGAACAGAATAATTTTCAGTCTACATGAAGTTGCTTTCAGGAAGAAAATCTCCACTTTCAAATAGAAAAAAATAAGCTTCCTACAAAGATAGAGGAGGAAAGGAATTTTCAGTGATTTCCCATTTCAAAACTGTTTTATACATTATCTTCTTTCTTCACTTCAGAGTATCTGTCCTGAGGGAAGTTGTACATAGTTAATGCTTTCAGTTCTAAGCAGTAGGCTTGCGATCGGCGGCGGCAGCTTCCTTACACCTCGCGTCGCTCCATCTGCTTCTCGGCAAAAAGAGCCATCTCCCGTTCAGAAAATGTTCATCTTCCAATACTGTGCTTATGTTTTATTCAGAAGAAATTAAAGGTATCTCTGAACACTTTGCATAATGGGTCCATCTGAAGGAAAGAGACAAAAAACTGTGGTTTAAAAGAACCCTGAAGGAAAAAAAAATAGCTAATGAATGATTTATTAAGAAAGTCATATCCTACAATTAATTGCTGATGTCCTAAGGGCTACAGCTGGAAAAGAATCAAATTTGGCTACAGATTCCAGAAAAAAATACAAATTCATTTGGTTTGTAAATATCTGTGTACTGTGATTTCATTCACTACCCGTTCAATAATTCAGTCACCTCAAACTGCAACCGTTCTATCAGATCCCAGTAGTCAGACAGAATTCCCCCCAGCTGTGCCATTTAGTACTGACAACCCTCTAGCTAAAAACGGGACTTTCTGCCACACAGCTACAGCTCTGACTGAGGTGAGTTGTACAATGGGATTTGCACACTGTAGGCACCTCTTCAGTAAGCTGTTCAAGAGTTTAGTAACAGGGTCAGGAATGAAGATAAACTGCAGAGATCTGAAAAGCTTCTGCAGATGAATTCAAATGTAACTGAAGCTGCAAACAGAACTCTGTAATGAAAGGGGGGGGCAAGAAGGGACAGGGAATTTTCACTCCCTCCAAGACACCACAACCCTTTCGTGTTTATAATACCCTGATTTTCAAGTAGGTGCTGTCTGCAGAATGAGGTAGTGGTTGGGAAATGGGACTCTTGTTCATGACAGTATTGGAACTGAAGCTGAAGAAAAAAATTGGTCCAACAGTAGACAAAGTAGCTGTAAACAGAAAGCAGGGCAGTGGTTTAAACAACTCAGTGTCTCTGGGGCCTGAGTAAGCTCCTCGGAGTAGTTCTGACTTCCAAAGGTCTATTCATCTATATAAAGATTAACCAGATAAAAGACTATCAGCTTTCTACAAAAGAAAACATTCACTGTTAACCACTAGAGGTAGAAACATCTCCCGAAGGAGACAAGGGTGGTGTTCAATGTGGGAAAAGCACCAAAACGTTTGACATCTTTTGGCTTGGGGAAGGGGCAGAGCGAGCACGGAATGATTTTCTCTTTCACACACACACACAAAATGAGCAGGTCTGTCCTTCAGTTTGATCCATAACGTACAGTTAATTTTTATGCCAGTTGGTGACTTCCAGTGTACCCCTTGAGGTGATCGAGCTCTTCTGTGAAGGGATTGTATCCCTGCTCTCTTAAACAGCGTAAGGCCCAGAACAGTTGATCTGCCGGAGGAAATTCATCCCATTTAACCCACTCCCAACCTGGGGGGGATAAAAATACAACAAGATTTAAAAAAGCCAAGCCAAACCAGCAGTGTAGAAAATCAATCCCCTAACAGTTCTGCCTGTGCAAGTCGGGAGGGACCAGAAATTACCCTCATGGATCCAAGCTCTCTGTCTCACCGCAGCCATTTTAAACTTACTGTTTTCCTCCCGTTAAGCCCCGACCTTACCAGAAACGCGGGTACCTGTGGCCCCTCGCTGACCTCAGCGTGGCAACGCGGGTGGCAGTAACGCAGAAGCGTCAACTCCATTGAGCTCCGACGCCTTCGGCTACGGCCGTTGGAAGAGGCCGATCCCGCGGCTGCCCGCGCGTAGGAGCCCGAGCAACGCTGTCTGGTGGCGCCC